>CAHIKZ030004764.1:87500-132500 GCA_903632075.3 Acanthosepion pharaonis | reverse complement strand
TTGTGTGTCATATCCAAACACGGAAAAGTCTATGGAACTAAATACAGGCAGAAAACCCAGATTGGAACCCCGAAGGCAGTTAGCTGTCAACACATAACTTTCGGCAACTCCTGCAGCCAAATGTAATATCCTGTATTCCTTGTAAGGCCAAGATGGGCATGATATAGTCTGGGCAGCGCACGGCCCCTATATGTCATTATGATACATGGAGAAATTACTCCAGTCTCACTGCCAAAGAACTGAATTTTGACCAAACAGTGCTACCTTTTATCTCGCTGTATAGAACAGCCACAAGAATGAGGCATTTTGTTTCAACAACGATGATGTTTGATTGGCTGACCTCACTGACGCGGTCTGTTTGGATGTTGAACCACAATGGCTTGACATGGACGTTCTTGATCATCATCTCTGGCTGATGCAGTTCCAGATCTCGTCGAATTCAGGTCCATACTTTAATATAGGCACTGATGCAGACGAGAGACCCCACTTTATTATGATGGTGCTTGTATTCTTTCTACGCAAGTATTCTACAAGCGCTAATGATGTTGGTGATATTTTTCCACTTCATTGTTACACAAACTGCATCTGACTGAATTCACTTTTGTGATAGATATTCTTCCGGACAAAATTAGTATTCAGGGCTTGTTCTTGTCTTCTACTGGTGAGCTTTTTGTTTCGCGTTTCAATTCGACTTTCGCCAACCACTCCCATGAATCATTTGTTTTATTGGCATTGATGTTCTCATTGCCTCTCCCGGTTTTAGATTCTCTTTTAATACCCACTTCCTGAATTATTCTTTGTTCTTGAAGTTCACTTTTTAAAGGTTTTACGATATCCTCAAATACATGAGGATGGTCTCTTCCAACGACCAACGTTTACTGGCTACACCTTCTTCAATGCCGATGAAGAATCTACTTCCTTCTTTTCGCATCCGGCAGTCAGACCTCTGACCGAGAAATTGGAGGACTTCAAGAGCGTGGAACCACCTCTCAGTTGCTGTTGTTCCCAGATCCACCCTGACTCGGGGTGGTCCGAGATGTCGGCAAATAGTGATCCTCCAAACAAAAACAAAACGCTATGAAAGTATCAAAATACATTTTATAGTAAAACTATCAGCAATACATTTTTATATTAAAAAAATGACCAGCTATACATTTTATAGTAGAATTAACAACCATATTTTATAGCAAAATGACCAGCAATACATTTTATCTGTAGTTGAAGGTATACAATTGCGTTCAAAATATTTTGATTTCGGTATTAAATAAACCATAAATATGTTGATTTGGTCAATCAATACTTTTCGCGTTACATTCATCACAGGGTACCATTCTCAAACTGTATTGTTCGGGTCTTTCTGTCCGGACTGTTTAACTTCTCCTTTGTTTTTGTTTTGTATTTTGCTTCTGTGTTTTGCTTTTGTTTAATCATTTCTCCCCAAGCAAGGCAAGAAATCCACTATAACACAAGGGGATTACTGAGAATATGAGAAAAAACAGTATTAATGAAAGAGGACTTGAAAAGAATACGAATTAAGACAGAAAATAACAATTGACATTGCATTTACATTTTTAAAGTTGACTAGGAAGCAAGAAGCCGGAAGAGAGTTCCACATATGAGAAGTGCGATAGAATAACCAGTTAACCTAGAGCTTAGGTTTACATCTATCCATTTCAACTGTAAAATGAAACATTGCCATCAATCTACTACTGCGCTTAAATTCATAAAGTCTAAGTAACATAGCGGAAAGTTCAGCAAAACGATTTCTATGAAATTATTTATAAAAGGGCACAGGAAAGCTACGTTACGACAGTCAAAAAGGGTGTGAAGTCGAGATGCCAGGTCAGGACTAATAATTATTATTATTATAATTATGATAAACATTATCCATTAACTCAATCCTCTCTTATACGTTATAACATATAACGGTAGTTATATTAATATCAACAAAACAAACAACTGAAAAAACAGGAATTACTACTCAAGCATATTTACCAATTAACATAACGTTTATAGTAATAATATATAATAAAATACTAGTATGCACGACTATAAGTGTGATTACAAACTAACAATTCATAAAAAAAACGTTGCTTCATATTTAATCTAGTTGGGAACTATTCAGTTGATTTGATGGTTGGTTAGTGGATTTAATGACCCATCAATCTCTCGGGTTGTTTAGTGTGGAAATCTTTTTTTTCTTTAAACTTGAATCCAAAGGTAGACATAGGTTGTGTTTTTACTATAGAACTTGGGTCACAAGGACATTATAAATATGAGGGTTTCACTGACATCTCATTCGCAACTGCGTAACCTTATAAGAGAGTGTCTGTTAATACATGCGTAGTAAGTTTCCCTCCTGATTGATTGCGAAGTTACACCAAATTGCACAAACAAAACTTGAGATATTTAATATGTATGGATACGTTCCAAACATTGTATCTCTCTCTCTCTATCTATCTATCTATATATATATATATATATATATATATATATATACACTGTGTATTTAGGCAGCAAATGTTCTTTGAGGCAAATATCATTGAAGACAAGATTTTACGTAGATTAATTTTATTGCTTGACTTTTCCAAATTACGGAAAGACAAGTTTCATTCAAAAGAACCGATAAAGTCAGTTTATTTTTTTTTATTCTATTTTTTCAAGTTATCTACTACGATTTCGCATGTTTTTTTCAAAATTGTGGATAAACGGCCCAAAGTTTACGTTGTGTTCAAGTACTCTCGACCGTCTCGGTCACTTTCAAGAACATCAGGTGGTGTCTGTGTGGTATGTAGCATTCCTTTGTCTACATCCTGATATTCTTTGGAAAGCTGAAAGTTTTAAATAGTCTACGGTGATATGACGTGTAACGGTTATTGAGAACGAGGCTTCCCCTAATGGAATGCACACCTTAAAAAACACACACATACATATATATATATATATATATATATATATATATATATATATATATATATATGTATATGACTCCTGTGGTAAATTATATTTTATTTAATGCGGGCTGTTATATATATAAAGTCGGTATCTTGAAGTGTAGATATATTTAACAGATCAACTATTTGTGCTTCTGGTAGTTAAAAGCAGACACCAAATGATCCATGCTGTTGTGAGTTTCTTTCATTTGTATTGAATGCTCAATAGGGATAGATGAACAAACTATTCCCATTATGTAGAAGAACTGTTTTGAGACTTCTGCTGGATGAGTCAATAAAACGTTTTTTCATTCCGTAGCATCATACTCTAAGCCCATTGATTTGATCAATGCAGCAATATTGTTGCAATAAACCAGTCTTAATTTTCTCTCAAGGTCTCTATACCAGTAGAACGTTGCTTCTGGTGCTAACGGATGTTTCTCTTTGAGACATGAATCCAGCAGCTGTGTAGACTCATTTGAAAGGTTAAAGTCTTGTGTCAGGTTGTTGAGCTCTGCTTGTGTCAAGTGTACTGGCTGCTCGTCCTCTTTTGGCTTGTATACGTCTTCCCCAGCTACAACAGTCATGTCACTATGTTCGGAATCGGAGCTATAATGCATGTTACCATCTGGTTCAGGGACAAGAAGGTCTGAGCCATGATGGATTGGCCTCATGTCAGACAGAACATCGAGGTATTGGACATGGTGCTTGTACGTGCGATTTATTTCTTTTAGATTTATCATGCAGAAAGAGCAATCCATAATGTGATTTTTTTCCTTCCCTCCATACCATTGGAATAGCAAATGGCATATTCTTACACTTATCTAATCTTACAGGAATACAAATGTCAAGCTGAAAAGAGAAAAAAATATAACACTCAGCTCATCGTTGACACTTGACACAGTACATTAAAATCATTTAGAACTGAGGGATAAGCCTCGCCTCTCTAGGTATGAGTTAGTGAGTAGGGTGGTGCATTATAGTTAGGTACGGATACAATATTATGTTATACTAAACATCAGGCACCCACGATTAGCTGTGGCAAATAGTCCACGGACTTTTGAATGGGCGTTATTATTGTGTACAACTTGTTGTGAAGTATCCAAGCGCATCTTAAAAACCATACCTGACCGAACACAAGGGATGGTATTTTTTAATTCAGCATAAAATGGCGATCATATATCACTTGATAAACTTTTGACCTTTAGAAAAAAAAATTTTAACACAAGCCAGTGAGTTTAAAAGATTCCATTTCTCTGCCGTGCGCCAATAGACTAGAGGTAGCCTCTGACTGATGCCAAATCTGTCGACTATTGATCCCGGCTTGAAGTAATCGGATGTCTAGTCACACTGATGAGCTGTGATACAGCAAAACAATCTGTCTGTGGATGATATATAAAAACACAAACTTATATTTGTTTTTTGTGTCATATCTGTTATTTCTTGTTGTATATCTGCGGTAATGTGGTTCTTCCTAACCGTCAAGCAAAAATCACTTTGTTGTGAAGAAGGCATATCGTAATTACTTTGGAGTCAAACTAGGGGATCAGGATAAGCCATTCGCTCCCCACTTTTGCTGTAAAACATGTGTGAAGAAAATGGGGAGGCTTGGACGAATGGTAAAAGAAACAGTACGCCATTTGCCATTCCAATGGTCTGGAGGGAAGAAAAATATCACGTTAGGGACTGCTACGAAGTAAAAACAAATTAAAGAAAAGGGACGCTAGATGAAAATCCTATGTGTGGCCACTCCATCATATTTGACCAGCGAAGAAAATATTAATGATGAATCCAAACCTTTTTCAATCCACCTCTTCTCCCTGTCGTGGTCTAATAATCTCTCAAGGCGCCATGAAGATTTTATTTGATACCTTGAGAATAATATACATATTTCACGTTAAAAAAAAAATGTTTCACACTTGAATTGTCTTCACGACGAACTCGACGTTATGTTCAGATGCTCTCGTTACATAGGTCTTTTTGTTAATCATTAAAATTAAACCGAAATCACTTCTCAGTACCAAAACATTATTCCGATGTCTTTATCATTTACAAAATTGTAATCGCGTTTGCTTTCAGTTTCCATCATTTCAGCATCTTCAAGTGTGTTGTCATTTATATTTCAGCACCTTATACCTTCCAAAAGCTAAGCAAAGTATTAACAGGAAATTTTCGGAGAAACAAAGAAAAGAACTGAACTGTCATAGAATACCAGTTTTTCTAAATGACATTGACTACTGGACAATTTTCTTACAGACGGAGAGAAGACTTTGGGCAACAGAAGTTGTAAAGAAAATGGAAATAAAAAGGACAATTATATATAAAATCAGAATGAAACAGTTGAAATTTCAAGCCTAGAAAATTTAACACACGGGACGTATTGAAGGCAAGAGAGCCGGAGGAAACAGCTAGTATCCTTCTTAACGAGGTTAGGTAAATGAATAGAAGAACCAGGAAGGATAGTAAAAATATGAACATTGCTAAGAGCTACGAAGTTTAGGATATTGTGGAGAGTCGTGATCGCCTACGTCATAAAAATACACAATACATAGTAGTAGTAGATGTTTATTTAAATAAAACCAATATATCATCTCGAGCTTCTTTTCATGAGCCGTTGTATATAGATATAACTTATGTTGCTATCGATTTGTCCAGATGGATTGGTAAAAGTAAGATTAGCCATTTTCATACAGAAAAACATCAGAATTTACTGACTGAACAATTAGCGTTACTGTCGGTTAAAATTTATAAAATCTTTCTCTTAAGAATTTTTCAGGAAAACAGACTTCTCAAGCCCACTATATTTATTGCTCCTTTTGCTTATTCATAGGAGTTTCCTTCCTAACCTTTTGTTTAAGGTAGTGTTGAAATTCATTTTGATTATATTATTATTTTCCCTTCGAATTAGATGTGCTACTCATGGTAGTTGTTGATGATGGAAGTCTTCAAATGACGTGTTCTTTCTTATTTAGTAAAGAAATACTGTCTGAAGTATTGTCGTCTTTATGAAGTAGACTACTTGATTTGAAAAATCATTGATCTGTAAAATGGTTGTATATAAAGGAAAACTTATCTTAGCCGATGCGTTTCGTCCTCTAAGGGAGTTTATCAAAGCAAATGCAAGACGAGTCGGCTAAGTTTTCACAGAACGGATTAAAGACGAGAGCCAGAGGAAAACAGCGCATGACGTACTTAATGAGCTTCAGTAAAAATGGATGGTGAAGCAGAAAGGCAACTTTATTCAGATCTACAAAGATTCAGGAAGTTGTGGAGAACAATGATCGCCTACATGGCACATAAAAAAAGAATGCTTTGGATGACTTAAAAATGTTTGTCCAATAGTCAAAAATTTACATTATTTTTTTTATAGTCTATAAGTCGAAAGTCTGTTAACGAAATATTTTCTGAACGCACTTAAAAATCTAATCAGACATTATTTATTCTCAAAACAACCCCTCCAATAAAAAGAAGTTCGCATATGGCAAAATGCTTAGGTAAGAACTAATTTATTTATATTGTTTATCATTTTTAACAAGCTGTTTATGCAAGGATCAAGGTTTATAGCACACACGCACCTGATTTCAAATACATTTGTGAAATCATACATGCTTCGTCTACATAATTATAGATGTGTATATAGGTGTTGGTATCAATGACTTATTTACTCCATTCTTATTTATTTAAGTCTGTTAGCTCAGCATCTGCATTACGTCTAAATCCCATTTATAGGTCGTTGTCGAAATAATGATTGAAAAATGTTTTCACTCTTACATTTTGCTATGCCTACCTTTGCAAATATGAACCAGAAGATTTGATAATAGGATTTCTAGATTTTCGAAACGGAAATACAAGCATCTCTCTTCAAATGATTTCGTATTTGCATATGAGTACTTAATCTGTTGCAGCATTGTCTTTTATGACAATGGGGAACTGAAGCCGGAAGGTGAAATATATTTGTCTCATATGCGAAAATTTTTAAATAATAGTAAGGAATTAACAAATATCCGATTGATATAGGCCTTAAGTTTTCATTTCACAAGTTTCAATTTAAACAAGTTGTTTCGCAAATCAAGCAAGCCTAATCGATAAGCTAAATTTGTTGATAAAAAATGGGTGTCTTTAAGTTCATATTATGAGACTTCAAATTAATAATCGCTACTTCAGTGAAGATAATAATTTTTGGACATGAAAGTTAGACATTTCTGGTCACATTTTTAACAAAAATGGCCATCATGTTTACTTTAGTATCTGTCTATATTTCTGAGTATTATGTACACTATTTACATTATCCGGACTATTGTCCTCATATTTGTCGCCATATTTATTACAACGTTTCGGCCGTTGTACGCTCCGGCTTTCTTCAGGTGGTTGGAATGTCGAACTGAACCCTTTATATCGCTCACTGGGGTAGACTGTTCTAGTTCTACGTGCCATATCTAATGAATGTCAGTTATCAGTTATCTCCTGTTAATTTCCCTCTCCAAGTTCTCCACCGCCTTAACCAGGTATTGAACTCGCACTCTCTGGGTCCTATCACTGGATCTAACTAACGCCTTTATCCATTGTGCCATGTGTCCTCAAGGACACATGACACAATGGATGGGGGAATTAACAGGAGATAACTGATACATAAACTACTGTTTAAAACTGTATATTATTCTTTTATTACTAAAATAAATATGGAATTGTGTTCAATTCCACATTTACTTTAGTAACGCATGCAAAAATGTGCTTTTGAATTTTCATGGATCTCACCGTTTAAAAGCTTTTTAATAATCATATGTGTGACTTCTTAAAGTAAATATCACTCTGTATTATACAAGTTAGTTTACAAGGATAAGCGTCGCCTGCCCCCCTCCCCCCAGTGAAGGGGCGCATTTAAAGCTGAGGGAACATTTTTCTCGTTAATAATGCACGTTAAAATAATTTTTATGCGGACTTTTTTAGCCGCAAGTAGCGATGAGTTTTCAAAATTAATTTCAATTCATGATTTGTATATCAATCCAACAAATAGGAATAGATACGTTCGCCTATCACTCGTTTCCTGCTCCTCCCCGTTTTATTTAACAGGAGTTGAGGTTTATCCTTTGTTTCCTGTTGCTTCTAGTATTCTTGTTTTCTTTCACTTCCAGTAGACCCCATTGCGTTTTAGTGGTATTATTTAGTAGCCTTGCTTGGGGTGAATTGATTTAAAAAAAAAAACTGTCTGGGTGTAGCTTGCTAACGACTTTAAGCGGCTTTTTAACACGGTTCATATCAGTTAAAGATTTGAGGAAAATATACTTGTTTTTTGGGTGTTTTTTGTTTGTTTTTTGTAAATGTAAAAGATTTTTTTTATTCGTAATGAATAGATCAATGATGCGTCGAAAGTTTAATATAATTAATAACAAAGAAATAAGTTCCCTTAACTTGGGCATCGACATCATTTGGTACGAAAACTTTAAACACGCATAAGGTATAAATAAAAATCTTGGTTAAACTCCTTTTACACTCTCATGTTTATACGAAAAATCTATCTATCTATCTATCTCATGTTGTCTGTCGTGGGCGTTGTTACCTCCCCCAGGCTGCATTTCTCACCCGATTTCGATGCGGTTTCCACCATAAGTTTGCAAATGGCTGCCGTAAGGATATGACGGAGCCCGATTTTTGAGTTCGGACTCAGGTTCCGAAAAAATCGATAATCGAAAAAATCTGTTTACAGAAGGAATGGTCGCATTACAACCAAATTTGACACCCTTTTAGAGTCTACCATTAGAAGTGTTGTCCAGAAGTTTCATGACCACGGACCCCTAAACAGCGCGGGAAATCGATAAAAATCCAAAACCGATACGCCCAGATTGCACCTGAACCGCATGTCGGTTTTTTTTTAAAACTGACCGGATTTATGACTAGGCCATTGGGAGTCACCATGTGAAGGAGCCATTTGAAGGGTTTGAAGGCCCAAGGACAAACGTTGTCTGTCACTGGTGTACACTTAGAGGAGCAGTGCTTCTCAGACGGCCAACTTTACGTAGCTTGCCTCTCGAGTCGGCAGGCGCGAGGATGTGTTCCTTTATTCACCCTCGCAAAAAACTGAAAATGTCGTCTACACTGAAGTCCTCAGCCAGTGATACGCAAACTCAATTCCATTTTTCCTTTTCATGCAAGAAAATTGCTGTATAAGTCGTACGATTTTTGAATCAAGCACGGGCAACGCCGGGCCATGCTGCTAGTAATAATAAAAAAGGAATTTCGAAAGTGTCGTAAGAGCTGGACTTGCTTGCACATTGCAAGTCTACTTAAAAACTGTTGTGGTCTTGTTAGGGCCAGAAATAAAGACACAAGAGATAAATTGAGTTAAACAAATATATTAACAGAAACAGTAATACAAAAATACAAACGAGTGTTACAGTAAGAATGTTCAGTCCGACTATCAGTGCTAACTGCTGGAAACTGCCCTCTCCAAAAAGGCAGTACCTGCTCCTATTTATAGCTGGGAAAGTCCATGCGTGCGTGGGTAAATTACTATAACACTAACAAAGAACAGTTTTCTTTAACTTTTTAGAGTTTTCTTTTATTTTCTATCGTTTATGTGTTGTAATGGATAACGGCTCCGAGTGAGAAATCGGAGAGCCGAGTTCGAATTCCAATCGGATTTCTTTACAGTCACGTTTACGCGCAAATAACCTTGGTAAATGTATGAATCCATCTTCCCCGCCCCCTCTATGAGTTGAATAGGTCCTATAGCCTTGGCTGGTAACCAGTCTTCCGCGGAAAGGTATGGCAACCTACTACGGGAAAATATTTTGCCTAGTCAGCCATGAATCGAAAAAGACGTGAATAGCACTTAACTGACTGACTGATACGTTTGTACGTTTTGTAATGAAAAAAAAAATGACAAACCGCATTTGCGTCACATTTGTTGTCATGAAAACAAAGCGAGCAAAAACAAATGGTGCTTACCTATGTAGGAGGGAATAAATGCTGAAATAACAGTCATATTTCAGCAGTGAAAATGTGTTGGTGTTGCTAGTGTTGATATAAATAATATTGGTAGATAGAATGTGGATAAAAGGAACACTTGTGTAAATCGTTTGGGATTTTCTTTTCATACCCCTTAACAAGTAATAAAAACATTCCACACCGCTTTAAGATCCATAATATCTTAAAGTTTACGGCCACATCATGTTGAAACGCCGCTTCCCTCAAGATATATATATACACGCACGCGCGCACTAACGTTATTTATACTGATGCCCACCCGATACAAAGCACAAGAGCCACTCAAGTTAGAGGGTTACCGTATGGTTAATGAGTGTTCAATCTCTTTTTGGTTGATTAGCAAATGTAGGCTTACAACCAGATCATGTTGATCGCTGAAGTTAAGCAACGTCGAGCCTGGTCAGTACCTAGATGGGTGACCGCTTGGGTATACGATGAATTGTCAATCTGAGAAGAGTTTCAATTCCAGTTGGGTTCGTTATATTCACTTGCACGCAGATACTCTGGGGAAATATATGAATCTATCTCTTCTACCACCCCCCAGCCTTGGGTTAATTAGTAAGACTTGTATCAAATTATCTCCAAAAAATTCTTACAGTCTAAAAATAATTTCTGGCTTTAACTAATTTGCAAAGGGTTGATAAGTGGTAGAAAACGAATTGGTATCTTTAATTTCTATCAAGACTCGTCGCAGTTTACTAATCGAAAAATGCTTCAACTATCAACATGTTAATAGGTAATTCTTGCATTAAATGTTGACACAATTTGCTATTATTTACTTTTTACTGTAAATCACTTTCATAATAGCTTCGATAAAGGATTTTCTCTCATAAGGAGTTTCACGTTGGAAGTTTGTGCCATCCAAAAGTGACTCCATGACAAAGAAAAATAGTTATAGTTTATTCGTAGATGAATAACAGGAAGTCCAAGTTATAAAACCAAAAAACAAGATCGTTTAAGATAATTATGCCTCGGTTATATTTACCTGTTGGAGACTAGAACAGCCGAAATATATTTTAGTATAAAATAAACTATGAAAATAAATGTAAAACTATCATAAAATAGGTTCATAGTTAATATTACAATCGGCGACATATCAGCGATGTTCTACTTAAAGGAATTCTCTAGAACTGTTTTCTTATGGGAAAATAGTCTAACTTCAGGAATATGCCCATTGCAGAATAAATGGCAGAAATAAACATGGGAAAATATATTCATATGTACAAATACATAAATGTTTGCATACTTCCAAATAACTGATTCTCACTTACTAATATGTATATGAGAGAAAAAGATAAGCAAACACACATACACATTTAGATTTTTCAACATATATCACACGCAACAAAAAAAATGGTGAAGACATATCGACCCTTCACACTTGCTAACATTCAAACAAATGTCAGTTTTTTTAAGGAAGACGCCTTTCTGATCGGGCCGAGAAATTTTCTGCACCCTATCATGTGAGCATATGCGTAATTTTTTTTTTTTTTTTTTTTTTTTTTAAGCATATCACCCCAATCAAATGCAGGAGTGTCACTAGCACGCAAAGGGTTACAGAGTGAGAGCAAGAGTAAATAGGGTTTTTTGAGGAAAGGATAATGAGAAGGAAGGGTATCAAGGCAGCAGAAGATGTCGATTGACATTACATTTGAATATTTGAAGATTATAGCTATCAGGGAAACAAATAAGAGGAAGGTAGTTTCACTGTCGGAAAGTGCGAGATAAGAAGCTGTTGGAGTAGAAGAGGTGGTTACGTTTAACTGCTTCGACAGTGAAAGGGTGGGACTGAGATGCCAGACTAACAGCACGTTTAAATTCATGCAGTTTGGGTCCAGTGAAAGCAGAGCAGTTGCCATGGAAATATTTGTAGAAAAGACAAAGGGAAGACTGTAGACGAGATGGTAGATCAGGACCTATCACATTGCATATATGTATCTGGATTTTATCGAGGACCTAGAGATGAACTGCAGGTTTCATTAGACTATATATGACAGCAGTATTGAATGCAGGGACAAATGGTTGATTTATAGATTTAAAGGATGGACTCGGACGAGAAAAATCTTCTCGCGCGACAGAGAACCAATTTTATTTGCGGTAGATGAAGCTATTGATTCAATGTATTTGTTCCACCTCAGAAGGTATGTTATATTTATGGCTAAAAGGGCTCAATATCAAGGTTAGAGCGTGTGTAAATATAAGAGTGGACAGTGTCGACGGTCTTTCATGCTTGAAGCAATCTTCAGGCCATCATACAATATATAAATATTGTGTGTGTCAAGTGTTTGGCATCTGACCGATAACTATCCTGTCCAATATTAGGATGTACAATGAAATGAAAGTCCTTGCTGGTAGTCTTTAAATCTCTCCCCTGGCGTATACACACGTTCAGTCTAAAGTTTTTTTGGCTTTTTTTAATGTGTCTATAGTTGTAACAAAAACGCAGCATCTCCAAGAATGGACATGATATCTGTCACAATACTGACATCTCGTTAATTCTAAATAGGTTAACATATTTAAAAAACCTGTTCATGAATTTCAGAAGGTCTCACATCTTTACACATTCGCTAAATTGACATTTTTTCTCAGAGACACACAGCACGGCCCATGTGCACATTTCAAAAGTACCAATTAAATGCGTTCATATTTATATAAGTGACTAGTGATATTTGTGAAGAAGTTTACAGTACTAAGTGAAATACAAACCCTGTTATTTAAACTCATAAATACACACAACATTTACACATATGTAATTAGCAATACGCTATTGACGACGATTCATTTCTTCCAAAGACTTGGAAAATTGGTTCTATTCGTAGATATTCAGACAACACACACTGAAACATGTTCACACATACACAAAGAAGCATAGTCCAGTTTATGGTTCTTAGAATATGTCTACTGTATCCGATGTCTACCTTTATCGTGTCCAGTACAAGGCGGACCGATGTCTACTTTTATCGTGTCTAGTACAAGGCGGACCGATGTCTACTTTTATCGTGTCTAGTACAAGGCGGACCGATGTCTACTTTTATCGTGTCTAGTACAAGGCGGACCGATGTCTACTTTTATCGTGTCTGGTACAAGGCGGACCGATGTCTACTTTTATCGTGTCTAGTACAAGGCGGACCGATGTCTACTTTTATCGTGTCTAGTACAAGGCGGACCGATGTCTACTTTTATCGTGTCTAGTACAAGGCGGACCGATGTCTACTTTTATCGTGTCTAGTACAAGGCGGACCGATGTCTACTTTTATCGTGTCTAGTACAAGGCGGACCGATGTCTACTTTTATCGTGTCTAGTACAAGGCGGACCGATGTCTACTTTTATCGTGTCAAGTACAAGGCGGACCGATGTCTACTTTTATCGTGTCAAGTACAAGGCGGACCGATGTCTACTTTTTATCGTGTCAAGTACAAGGCGGACCGATGTCTACTTTTATCGTGTCAAGTACAAGGCGGACCGATGTCTACTTTTATCGTGTCAAGTACAAGGCGGACCGATGTCTACTTTTATCGTGTCAAGTACAAGGCGGACCGATGTCTACTTTTTATCGTGTCAAGTACAAGGCGGACCGATGTCTACTTTTATCGTGTCAAGTACAAGGCGGACCGATGTCTACTTTTATCGTGTCAAGTACAAGGCGGACCGATGTCTACTTTTATCGTGTCAAGTACAAGGCGGACCGATGTCTACTTTTATCGTGTCAAGTACAAGGCGGACCGATGTCTACTTTTATCGTGTCAAGTACAAGGCGGACCGATGTCTACTTTTATCGTGTCAAGTACAAGGCGGACCGATGTCTACTTTTATCGTGTCAAGTACAAGGCGGACCGATGTCTACTTTTATCGTGTCAAGTACAAGGCGGACCGATGTCTACTTTTATCGTGTCTAGAACAAGGCGGACCGATGTCTACTTTTATCGTGTCTAGAACAAGGCGGACCGATGTCTACTTTTATCGTGTCTAGAACAAGGCGGACCGATGTCTACTTTTATCGTGTCTAGAACAAGGCGGACCGATGTCTACTTATATCGTGTCTAGTACAATGTGGACCGATGTCTACTTTTATCGTGTCTAGTACAATGTGGACCGATGTCTACCTAATTTACTGCAATTTTACTCTTAAGTCTTATTCTTCATTAAATCAACAAATGTTGATATATCGCTAAATTAATCAAACATACAAAAAGAGTTAATAAATGTTAGAAATGTATTAATATCCATATCCTCCCTAAACATACTATCAAAAATAAACATTCACTTGCATATGCACGTGTATACGAAGGCAGTAAGTCGGGGACAAGTACTGAGTGATATAATCTATTTGTTAATTAATTATACTTCAATCTATGTATGTCCCCAATAAGTCCAGAGGCTGACAATTAGGTATTAGCTAAATTTTAATATGAATTTTCATTGTAGAATGCCCGGTTTATGTAATTCACAACAGAATTAAGTGCATTAACAAGGAAGGAGATTGTTAAAAATATTTGCTGTGTAAATTAAAAGCCAGTTTTCTTCATTAGGAGACGGACTGGTTGATATAGCGTTTTGCTTAGATGTGGCACAAGTCCGAAAGTATGGAATTCCCGACTGAAGATCGAACTCGCAACTCGGTCGTAATTTATCTGCAAAGCAAACTTGGTAATCATTACACCTCGTCGAATTACCTAGAGTTTTATTGATTTGATTGATATCTTTGCAGGTTATATAAAGCCAAAAAATATTTTTAGGTCAAGAGATTTTTTTTTTAATAATAATAATGATTTACTAATACAAGTCCTACTAATTGACCTATAAGTGGGAGGGAGGGGTGAAGAGGCGGATTCATAACCTTTCCCAAGGTTATTTGCGCGTAAGCGAATATAACCAACTCGAATTGAAACACATAGGGGTGACTAGACTTTCGGACCACCCTGTAGGTACTGACAAGGCTTGACGTTACTTAACTTCGGTAATCGTATGGGTACACGTGTTTCAATATGTCCGTAAGCCCGAACTTATATATTGAAGTAGTGTATTGGCCACAAGTTTTTTCTGTTTGGTTGCATTACGAATAATTGGTTTTAGCTGTCTACAGATTTTTTTTTTTTTTTTTTTTTTTTTTTTTTTTTTTTTTTTTTTGAATATTACCAAAATTAGCGTGTGTTTTGTATTATTAATTCTCATATAGTACATGAAAGAAAATAAACAATATTTTCGGCATGTTTTTTTTGTTTGTTTTTTTTAAGAAAGGTAAAAATTCTTTTTACCTTTCTTAAAAAAAAAAAAAACATGCCGAAAATATTTTTTATTTTCTTTCAAACGTAAAAAAAAACAATATATTCGTTCCTTTTTTTTTTTTAAGGTACTGTAAATGATCGAACATAAAGGTTTGCAAAGTTAATCATGGAGATTTCTTGACAACACCAGCCAACACGGAACTTTCTTAAACGTTACAGCTGCTCATCTCCAACGTTGTCACAATGTTATGGTGACATCACGAAGTACTTTAGCTAAATAAATTCTTCATTGCTCAAATAACAGAATACTTTTTCTTCACTTTACAATATTTATAAAAAAATATACAATTTCTTTTTGTATATTTAAAAAAAAATTAAGAATGCCTAAATTATATCAAGAAAGAACTTTTTAATATCTTCCTGAAATGTATTATTCATTTTCTTTTATGGTAACGCTAGAAGCGTAAATTTTCCGTTACCTTTCCAGATAAATTCGCCCTGTCGGCTGGGATTTCAGAATATGCCGACTGCACCTTCACCAAATGAGGCGTCCTGGGTAAGACGATAAACTACATCCAACAGCAAGGTCTCTGATCAGGAGGTTTTGAGGAGCGTAGAACCACCTCTTAATTGCTGATGTTCCCAGATTCTCCCTGACCCGGGTTGGTAGCACCTGTTAGGGTTCCGGCTATGTGCAAATAGCTAACCCGTAAACTGGGGCCATAACACTATCAAAGTGTAAAAATAGATTTTAATACCATCAATACATTTTTGTAAAAGATTATTATCAATAATGCATTTTTGAAAAGAATTACCAGCAATACATTTTTGAAGGAAAAAAAAATTAGCAGGAATAGATTTTTGAAGGAAAAAAAAAATTAGCAGGAATAGATTTTTGAAGGAAAAAAAAAATTAGCAGGAATAGATTTTTGAAGGAAAAAAAAATATTAGCAGGAATAGATTTTTGAAGGAAAAAAAAATATTGGCAGGAATAGATTTTTGAAGGAAAAAAAAATATTGGCGGGAATAGATTTTTGAAGGAAAAAAAAATATTGGCAGGAATAGATTTTTGAAGGAAAAAAAAATATTGGCAGGAATAGATTTTTGAAGGAAAAAAATATTGGCAGGAATAGATTTTTGAAGGAAAAAATATTAGCAGCAATACAAATCTTGTCGGCATAAAATTACCCATTGAGGTTGATATGCAGTAAAACAAACCAAACCAGATAGTTAAATATCTGTACCTACTTGACGCTGTCTTGTCTTTTTTTTTTTTTTTTTTTTTTCTTAACCTTCTCCTCACTCTAAATTAAAGAGCAAAGTTTATTGAGGACCAACCAACTCTAAATGAATATAAATTTTTTCAGCACCCGCTCATTGCCTGATAGCGGCAAAGGCTTTTAATTTACTCTTATCCCCTGGATAATTTTCCGTTCTTATAATATTTATTCCTGAAATAGAGCAAATTATTTGCATAATTAAGAAACGATCCCAAGTCGATTAAGATCGGAAAACTCATAATTACTTTTGGTCGAATTGAACAATTCCAAAATTTACCCCCCAAAGCTATTCATTATAAAATTGATGAATGAACGAATACTAATGTCGATAGATCATAAAATAATTTTCTTTAGCGCCTGTCGTAGAATGATAAAGTGATAGTCTAACATGCTATTGCGAATTAAATGGAACTCGCCATGTTCTCCATTAATTTATCCTTGTGACAAAACTAGTTTACTCTCGAAAATATCTTAAGAATTTTCTTTGACCAAATGTTAACCAAGTTTAAAGTATGAAAAGATTTTTGTTCATGGTAATCTCAGCATTCTTCTGTAGAACCACATATCTGTTGCCTCAAGTGTCTTCTTCATCTGTGATAAAATCGTCCACCATTCAATACTGTATAGTAAAATTGATATTACATAGCAGTTCAGCACTCAACTCTTTACTTAAATACATGAATAAGATAACCTTAAATAGTATTAGTTTTACGCAACGTTTTTTTTTTTCAAAATAACCTCTTCCAACAATGCTTTTAATATGGTTTTCAATATTACTCGAATAAATCAAGCATTATACAAAGAAAATATTACTCCTTCGACCATGTCATTTTATTTAATGAAAGACGTGTTCTCTATGGCCCTCTTTAATGAAGCCATATCGCCAATATATATTGCATTTTCACCTTGCGTATAATATATATATATATATATATATATATATATACTGTTTATACGCTATTTTTATAGATAATTCTTTTGTGAAAATGGCCTATTTATAATAAACAGTATTAATTACATTTACCGGCCTGAATGTTCGAGCAGATATGATCTTTCTCGAAAAGATCGTGTGAACTTGTTTAAAACCAGTAATTTGACTTTGCTAATCCGACGCTTCCTCTGAAGCATAGCACATCAGGCTAAATGTCGGTTCCGTGTACGATACAAGTTCGATTCCTGACGGAGGACATATAATTTCTACGAAATTTCTCTGACATTCAGGCCGTTAAATGCAATTAATACTGTTTATTACAATCAAACCATTGACTTAAATATTTGTATCTATAAAAATATCGTATAAACAGAAAATATATTAAAATAATTGTCGGACTTAGTCCATTTTATATATATATATATATGTGTGTGTGTGTGTGTAATATATATGATTTAGTAGATTATCAAAATGCATGCTAGATTCACCACAGCTTTTTATGCAGCAATGTAGGTTACGTAGCTGAGCTCATTTCCGCTACAAGTATAGATTATATATGATAGCAGCAGCAAGGTATAATATATGCCATTATCTATAGGGAAAAGTGGGTTCATGTCTTTCTTTTAACTGCATTTACACAAAATGGATACACTTTCAGTGAAAATTTTTAGTATGTCGAATGATTCCATTTTTTATGTTGAACTAAGTTATCCCCCTTTCTTTCTCTCTCTCTCTCTCTCTCACCCACTTTCTTTCTTTCTCTCTCTCTCTCTCTCATTTTTGTCACTTTTGTTAATGAAAATATTTAATGTGAAATTTTAAACACCCCAAAACCACTTCATTTTCTGTTTTTTCTTTGTTTTGTTTTTTTTGTTTTTTTTGTTTTTTTTCAACTCACGAGGGCAAATATGACACAAAGTCAGGTTTAATGTGGAAGGGTACAAATGTACGCATGCGTAAAGGCAAAAATTGTTCATTCTCATCATCTTTTAGTCGCAGACGTTAGGGCGTAGCCCAGATCCTACCCTGTTAGTTTAATGAGGAAATACTGCCTGGAAGGCAGATTTCCAAGAACCAGGCTTTATCTGTTCCAATGGTTTCCCGGTCTTTTCTTTTTAAATAATGAGAAATTTAATACTCTTCAGTTTTGGAAATTCATTCACTTGCAAATAAATAAAAAAAAATCCTTTATTGTATTAAACGGATATTTCTACGCAATTTCTTTAACGTTATTGATTACAACAAAACAAAAGTATTAGGCAGATAGACAACGCCGTAGAAATGTCGATTTCCCCACCCATGAAGTGTTTTTTTTTTCTTTCGTAAAATATATATACAGAAATAATCTCGGGAGTACATTTTAATAAAGCCCGGAAAACGGACATTTTAAAAGTATATGCAAAAGCTATAAAACAAATTAGTCAGACCAAAGATAAGAACAAAAATTACTTACCACAAAATGGTGGTTATTTACATTGTTCGGTCTGTTGTCCTCATATTTGTTACCATATTCACGACGTTTCGGTCGTTGCACGGTCCGGCCTTCTTCAGGTGACTGGAAATTCGAACTGAATCATTTATTTCGCCCAAGGCGATAGATTGTTCTAGTCCACGTGACATGCTTCTTCCCGGTATCTCAGTTATCTCCATTTAACACAGCTCTCTAAGTTTGTTGTTTTTGTTGTTTTTTTTTTTTTGTTTTTTTTGTTTTTTTGTTTTTTTTTTTGTTGTTTTTTTTTTTTGTTTTTTTTTTGTTGTTTTTTTGTTGTTTTTTTTTGTTTTTTTTTGTTTTTGTTGTTTTTTTTTTTTGTTTTTGTTGTTTTTTTTTGTTTTTTTTTGTTTTTGTTGTTTTTGTTTTTTTTTGTTGTTTTTTTCTCACCATTGCAGTAGCCAAGTATTGAACTTTGGGCTAAGTCGCTGGATCCAACCAACGCTCTTATTCACTGAGCCATGTGTAATTCAGTGTATGAATTTTTGGGACTTGTAAACTTAATGTCTCAATAAACATCTTTACCAGAGCTCATATTGTAATTTTGTTATTGCTTTTCTCTAGCACTTCGTATTACTGGTTCCTATATTGTATTTCTATGCTTAGCCGGCTTAGGAGAATTTTGTAGCCTACCATATGTGCTGGTTAGTTAAGTTTACGTATTTTTCTAGTAATGTTATCTGTCTATTATTTCAACCTCATCCCACAGAGGAGTTACACTTGATTTTTCTATTTCCCATCGTGTTACGGCTTTACGGTGTTCATGCAGTCTCACCTTAAGAGGACAGCCTGTTTCTCCTTTATTTCTTTCCACAGCTGCACGGGGTGGCGTGCACACACAGTCCTTAGTCATTTTCTTCTCTCAGGGAGGGGGGGTCTTACTCGAAACAGGTGTCTGCGAAATGTTGAACCATTTTTGAAGGTCGTCTTGATGTTATATGGACCACAGAACTTTTGTATTTTTCCGATAATCCCTTCACATAGAATAGGCAAACAGAAACTGTTTTCTGGGTGTTGCTATCCTCTTGTACCCTTCTATCCCAGCTGCTGCCATGTACCCAGGGTAGTTGTAGGGTACTGTTTTTACTGATCATTTCTTATTCATATGTCTCTGGGTCATACACTGATGTCCTCAAACACACATGACTCAGTGGATAAGAGCTTTGGTTGGATCCAACGAGTTGTGTGTTCAATACACAGTGGTGAACAAAAAGTTAAATTAAAGGGAGATAACTAAAGCATGTCACATGGAACTAGAACAATCTACTTCCGTGGACGAAATAAAGGGTTCAGTTCGAAATTCCAGTCACCTGAAGAAGGCTGGAGCATACAACGGCCGAAAGGGTGCAAATATAACAACCAAAATGAGCGTTCTGGTTAGAATAACAAAGACTACAACAATCATAATTCTTGACGTGAAAAAAAAATCCCGATGAAATGTATAAGGTAACATCCGGCATTCGTTGATCGAGCAGCTACTGCTACCGTTGGTTAAAAATTTACGAAATTTAAACAAATTTACAGAAAAATAAGGTTTGTCAAACCCTCTACCTGTTATTCCTCTTTCCAATATTAATGGGGGTTTCCTTCCTAAAGTTTGAAGTTGCGTTGAAGGTCAGCACCTTGATTATTTTATTATTTTCTCTGTCTATATCTCTGAGATGCAGTATTAGGAATACTTGCATTATTTACATTATTCGGACTAGTATCCTCATCTTCATTGACATATTCACAACGTTTCAGCCGTTGTTCGTTCCGAACTTCTTCAGGTGATTGGAATTTCGAATTTATAAAATCTTTCAGGAAAATAGGTTTTTCAAGCCCACTAGTTGTTAGCGTTTTTTCCAGTATTGATGCTGATTGTCTCCCTAAATTTTTGTTTGAAAGAATGTGGAACGTTAACTTCTTGATTGTCATTATTTTCTCTTCGAGGTACACGTGATATCCATTTATTTGTTGTTTGAAAATTCTCAAGTGATGTTGTTTCTGTTATTTGGTACAGTTCTTTGTTTGTGATTATGTAGCGCCAGTCTACGAGGTTCGAAGAAGTGTGGTCTTAACTAAGACCTGTATGCTTCTTTAGCTGGAAGACATTTTTAATCAATAACCTGAGATACCGATTGTCTACAGCTTACAGTTTAGCTATTTTTAGACGGATTTGGCGCCATCGAAAGCGCTCGTTCAAAAACCTATATAGTTCTTGTATATATCATCTTTTCCAGTCGTTCAGAAAGGAGAAGTGCTAATCAGAACATTAACAATATTTTCCTTGTCAATGTTTTTTAATCAAATATGTATTAATAAAGAATTGCTGTCTAAGCAACATATGCTTGCGTCGGCGTGAAATGTAAATATAAACTAGTCTAAAATGTCTCTGCTCAGAATACTTACAATAATATATCCTATATTTTAGAAGTATTAAAAGTTATTCTGATACTACCACTTCAGACATTTACAGCTAGGAATCGCCATGCCATTTACACAGGATCGAATCCTTATCATTCGCTTTGCATTCTATTGGTAGGAAAGAATTTCTAAGCAGTGTTTCATTCTGAGGACCGCTACTTTATGGAACAGACTCCCAAAAGGATGCTTCCTCGATCAATACAATCTTTAATTCTAGGGTCAAACGTTTTTATCCGACTTATCCTCATAATCTGCACTTATTATATATATTTACGTCCATACAACAATATAATTCAATAATCCTCTGCCATGAGTGTCACTTGAGTATTGAGTGGATATTCAATAAAAGAAAAATTATTTCCACCAAGAATCTTAAAAATTTCAATTTTTTTATATAACTTCATTGCCTTTTATTCACAATTCCAGCTATGGGTTACATAGTAGAACATGGCGCTAGAAAAAAGCGTTGTTATTCACAATATATGTTAATGAAATATTCACTGACAAAAAAAATCCTTGTTTGTTATATAGGAATAAAGTGTCGCTGCCGACACTTGAGTTTGGACATAGCTCACCAGTGAGCAAACACAAACGATCCCATTATTAAATTAAGTGGATCACGTGACCATAGAGGAAACGCATTTCTAATCTATCCTTTATTACTATACGGACCGCTATTCTCTGCTCTATTCACTATACTATTTCTCTATTCGGGTCACTATACGGATTAGTATACTGATCGAGTACTATTAGTACGAGATTATTCGAAGGCATCTGACACTAGTATTGTTCAACGGCGCACTATAGTTGTATGTATGATTACAAAGCCTCTACTACAACGAGTATTACGAAAGTGACAACAAGTATTCGTTGACATCACAAAAATGTTTCGGTTTTAAATAACCAAGAAAGGGTTGATAAATAATAAAAACAAATCAATCAATTTTGTCCACAAATAGTTATTACGCTCGCACTAATATACTAAACTACTGCTTACGGTTAAAAATTTGAAAAAAAATATCTGATGTTGAAATCTTTGAGAATATCTATTGTAACTTTCCCGTGACTTTAAGTATGGCCTCCTGAGTTATCCATGAAGGTTCTTCTTTTCCCATCACTTGGTTTCCATACTATAAGCTGATACTAAATTTCATGTTTACTTCGCAAAAAAATCACTCTCCTACGAGACAATGTCTTAAAGGATAAAAGCGTTGGTTTGTGAATTTGGTGTCATAGTGATTGCGAGTTCAATCTCTGGGCCGGGCAGTGTTTACTTGCACTCTATGGAAACGAGCAATTAATAATTGAATGGTACTAAATAAAAATAAGTAGAAATGGAAATTAAAACATCTCTAGATATGAGCAGTGAAACGAGACCAGTATACCCACGTAGATTAAATGATGGTTCAGTTCGGAAATCCCTGTAGGTTGCACAGATTGATATACACCTGAAGAAGGCCAGAGGGTACATCGACCGAAACGTTGTGATAACAAGATGTGGAGAACAGTGTGACTATAAATAATGTAAGTAATGATACCTCCTCATCCCAGAAATTCAAAGAGAAATGATAAGTTATCCAGATGAAATTTATATCAAAAGCTACTGGGTTTAACAAGTAACAGACGAAACATTTGTCGTAGAGATTTTGTAATATTTTTTTTTCTTTTTTTTTTTAATCGGTAACATCCTATGCAATGCCGTAAGACCACTAAGATACAAGATGTTACAGCATGTAGAAAAATTAGGGACAAAAACATTAATAATATGCGGGAAGAGAAAAGTGTAATCAGAAGGACGGTAGATAGCGATTGATACTGCATTTAAATTTTTGCCGATTACGGTTAGGAAATCATGGCGCCGGAAATGAGTTCCACAAGGGAGAAAACAAACTGTTAGCACAGAACTTATGACATCTTGCCAGCCCAACTGTAAATTGATGAGACTTCATTGCCAGTCTAATACTGCACTTAAATTCAAAAAGGCTAGGTCCCATAGCGAAGAGGTCATCCGAGCAATTACCATGAAATAATTTATCGAAAAGGCACTGAGGCAACCTTACGGTGATAGGAAAGTGACGGAAGCCGAGCCGCCAGATCAGGACCAATAATATTGCTGATTTTTCTTTGAATTTTATCAAGGAGCTAAAGGTAAATAGCAGGAGCAGCGGACCATATGTGGCAGCAATATTCTAAGCATGGACGAATTGTAGATCTATAGATATGTAGAATAGATTCTGGAGGGAAAATCCTTCTCACGGGACACAGAGAAACAACTTTCTTAACAGGTGACTTAGCAATAGATTTAAGACAGTTTCCAACTCATGTCAGCTATAAAGCTTGATGAACATGCGCCAGTATAAGATACATTAAATATCTACTGCAGTCAGTCACCGTCTGTCTAGAGGTAGATATATAAAATACACATCAATTCGCCCTACTTTTGTTGAGAAGGCTCGTTTTATTTGGACTATAATAGAGATAAAGTGAGGACGAAGAGGGTTTCCTTATTTGAAATCGCCTGGCGGTTGTAGTGACCTTGTATCGAAGCGTTGAGCACTCGAAAGACAGAAGAAATAACTGGAATGAATACTCTGCACAAAATACTTCCTTTCTGCATCTATTTGGGATTGCTTGCTGTTCGCTTTATGATGCAGTTAATAATCGAAGCCACATCAGTATGGTGGGTGTTTAGTTGGCCACGTGATTAATGAAATGTACTCGTAGTGACACTGATATAGCACAATCATACTACATTGAGCCAGCATTTCACACCGCCAAGCTTTATCGTCATACAGAATTACACGTTTGTGTATTTTGCCAACCACGAGGCAATTTTCATAATGTACCGACAACTATGTTATCCTGCGTCTGGCATTTACTCATACATTTTCATCTGCGGTCGCCAACAACGAATTTATTCACAATGATACTTTCAGTGTCTAAATCAGCGTTTCTCAACCGGTGCGCCCTGAAAGGTAACCAGGTGTGCCTAAAGTTAAGAGAAGATTGATTTATGAATTATTTTTATATTTAAAATATCTTTATTTTTAAAAACCTAAGACAAATCTTTGCCATTTGATATTTTAAACGGAATTCTAAATTCCTTACTCTTTAACAAGGAGAGTATAATCCTTTTCTTTTTGCCTTCCTTAAGCGATTTAAGGCCATCATTATCGGCCTCTCTAAAAAGGATGCACTTTATTCATAAACCCTTTTTTTAAATGAAAACTGTACAGCTTTAATATACAATGTAATGTCTTTAAAAAGCTTATTTCAAAATTTTTCATTATTTTTCTAGTTTCAAGTTTTATAACTAATTTTTCCTCATTAAAATTTAAAATGAGCTCAAGAGTTTGTTATTCTACAAGTGTGCTCTGAATTTAAAAAAAAGGCGGGGTTGAGAAACACTGGCCTAAACAAAATTAAGGCTTCAGTCGAAGCTACAAATCGGCTCATAAAAAAAAAAAAATTATTGCCTGAGTTGACTATTATAAAGTTGGCCTCTGAAGTCAGATTTCGTAACTGACCTCTGGCAGTCAATGTGTTAATTTCAATGAAAATACTTCATATGCTGTATTCTTTCAGGTCGATCATGGCCCGCCACAAATTCCTGTCATTTTTTTTTTTATCTAAATAAATTTGATCCGTTACTATCCCCTTTTGCCACCCATTCACGCAGACATTTTATGTAAATTACTCGCTGTTTCTCCATGTCTTTCGTTTCCCTTAAGTATCAAACTTTCCAGTTCGTGTCCCTCAACAGATTTGTTTTCTTTATTATCTGTAAGTTTTTATTACTTGTTAAAGAGAAAGGCATGAACTCTCGACTTTCTTCGCTGTTTAGAATTCAGAGCTGTTCTTCTCATCAACTGGCTGCCATTCAAGCCTTGAGAGACAATTTTACCTCTGCTATTTTTAAAAAATAAATAGGGTGGCGATGAAATGGATTCATGCCTTTCCAAAGGACATTTGTGCGAATTAGATGCAACAGATAAAGTCGTGATTTAAAACCGGCTTCTTATTTGTCTCTTTGTAATTTTGCCTCTTTCTTTGTTGAAAATACTACTGAAATTATAATAAAGTCGCGTAGTAATAAATTTTGTCTATGTCCCCAGCTTACATCAGTAGAACAAAATTACCGAATATCCCTAACATCTGCAGGATTTACTATCATATATATTACTTTAAAAAGGCGTTTGCGACATAAATAGTAAAATTTAATTTGCACAACAATTTTTAAAAGCTTATGTTAATAATTATTTTAAAACTTACCATATATAAACAATATTTCTCTAGTTTTTAATTAATAATATTTGTATATTAAGAATTATACCTTCCTTGGCAAAATTCACTCGTAAGTTAGAAAACCTACAGCGTTCATAATAAGCATCTCTGTCGTCTGATATTTCACACTCAGTTATGTGCCATCTTTCGATACATGACTGATGAAGCAGATTTTTTTCTTGCGGTTTCTTTCTGCAATAGACCAGTTACCATCCAAGGCAACCCGGTTTGTCCTGCTATTTACCCATAGCTGGGGGGAGAAGAGGATTCGTACCTTTTCCATAGGTATTAGCACGAATGTAATGGATTCGACTGTAGTTCGAACTCGGCTCTCCGATTCCTCAATACGAGCTGCTATCTATTACGCTACCGTGCCTCCTTATTTCACACTACTACAAATTAGTCGAACGAAGCTGAAACAAGTCAAAATAATCTGTTTAATTAGATTAAACTGTGCCGAATTATTTAAACAAGTGAAAAAGTTAGTAAGTTTGCTGGATTAGTTTATTATTATTATTGATATAAACATTATAGAAATTATTAAAACAAGCAAATTTTTATTCAAATGGTTCTCTCATGGTCAACTCTGTGTAGCTATATCCTGACTAGGAAATTCGAGTTGACGTAGCATAATGATGAAAAGAACTTTAGAAAATAAATGTCTTGCTGAAAATGTTTATACAGTGTAACCCGGATATAAGATAAACCCGGATATAAGAGAGATTTTCTCTGGTCCCAAATTAGAGCCTGTGTTAATGTATATAAAATAGACCAAACCCGGATATAAGAGAAACCCGGATATAAAAGACTTCTTCTCCGGTTCCGACAACTCTTATATCCGGGTTACACTGCACAGACATTTTAGATCAGTAAGAGATTCCAAATGCTGGGCAGAGTATTGCGAGAAAGGAAGATCTCTTTGGTAACGAAGAAAAGAATACTGAGCTGTTACGTGACATCTGTCTTCCTTTACGGCAGCGAATGTTGGATGAAGAAGACTCGAAGCGTCGGAGATGTGGTTCTACAGAAGGATGCTGAGGATATGATGGACCGAGAGTGTGAGCAATTTTGGGGTCTGGGAGAGGATACAAACAAGGAGGAGGCTTACACTTAACATCAGGAAGAGCCAGCTGAAGTTTCTGGGATAGATAATGAGAAAGGAGGGTCTGGAGAATCTGATACTCACAGGTCGAATAGAGGGAAAGAGAGACAAGGGAAAGCACCGCATGACATATCTGGCGGGCTTGAGCAAGTGGATGACTGGGTCAGGATGCAGAGGGACGAAACTTATTGAGAGCTACAAGGGATAAAGGGAAGTGGAGAGCCATGATCGCGCCTACGTCCTGAAAGGACACGGCATATAAAAAGAAAAATAACTTTTATAACTTAGATTTCTCTGTTCGTAGAACGGGTATTTGGCTAGTTGCTACAAAAAAGGGAAGATGAGACTTTTTATCATTGACAATTTGAAAATATTTCTCATTCCGACACTGTGGTTGTGGTGGTGGGAGCTACATTGCCTGTAGACACTGCGACAGTGGAAGGGTTAAGGTGGGTGGTGCGTGGGTGTACTGTACGAGGAATGTTTATTTCCTGTTATAAATTTCATAGAAATGATTAATGCTTCGCGATTTCTGGAGATAATTTCCTTGCAGAATAATAAGCGATTTTTTTTTGTTTTTCTTACGCCAAAGGGCAAACGTGGGGACGGTTGCCATTGTTCCAATCAAATCTCCTCTTTTTGACTCAGTTTCATAAAATGTCGACTTTACGAATATTGATAGCTGCTTTTGTCTTTGTGTGTGTGTGTCAAATATAGACATAGTGGCTTCGTAGCTGGAGTGTTAGACTTGATGTGATGTTTAGTTCAAGTCCCGTTGATTGATATTTTCTCCTTTTTATTTATTTATATATACACACACATATATATATATATATATATTTTCCTCACCTCCTTGTACATAATTCTGTATACTAAGTCTAGTGATTACGCCATTGTTGAATACCAAATACGTACTAACATTATATTATGACTTTAAAAACGGACATTTTAAAGTGTGTGTGTGTATATATATATATATATATATATATATATATATATATATATATATATATATATATATATTGTTTGTTTGTTTGTGGATGTATGTATGTGATCGGATGTTGTTTATGAATTTCCACAGTTTTCATCCGATTTCGTTGATATTTTTTTTTTTGTTTTGATAGATAATTTTTCAGTATCAGTTTTGTTGGTGACAATGGCTCGCCACTACTTCCTATACATTATAACTCTCAGCAACGTTTTTTTTCTATCTGTTCTTGAATATATATCTTTCATAAAAAAATTAATAAAAATATATATTTTAAATTATTACAATAATATTATTTATTATTATACAGTTCCCTTTTCAGGCCCACCTCCCCATTCAAATTGTTACCCCCCCCACACACACACACACAGTTTGGTTTGGTTTATTTTGTTTTGTTTTACGGCATATCAACCTCAATGGGTTATTTAATGCTGACAAAAATTTTTATCGCTGGTAATATTGTTTTGCCAAAAATCTGTCTCGTAATATTTTTCCTTCAAAATTGTATTGCTGGTCATAATTTTTTCAAAAAGGTATTGCTAGTAATAGTTAACTATTTGTCCATAGCTGGGACCCTAACAGGTTCTACCACCCCGGGTCAGGGCGGACCTGGGAACACCAGCAATTAAGAGGTGCTCCTCAAAACCTCCTGATCCGAGAACTTACTGCTGGACGTAGTTAATCGTCTTACCTAGGACGCGGATGTAGTTTTAATGTCTTACCCAGACAACCCCCAGTTGCACCCAAATGTTACTAATATTGATTTTTTTTTTTTTTTTTTTTTGGATAGGTTGACTTTAAATTTAAACTGCACCAATTGAACGGCAAAAATTCCCAGTAATAAAATAAAAGTTGTGGGAAAAGATAATAAATATTAATTATCGTAAATTTGTAACTCGAAAAATGTAACAAACTATATTTTTAATATTTTATTTTGTTAAAATTTTCAATTCGCCACTTTACGGTAATATTTCTTTTAACTAATCCTTGCTGTTTCTCCCCTTTTTATTTGAATATATTTGTATACATTAATATCTACATAATACCCCCAACCAATTTAGGAGTATATTGTACTGAGTGCAATGCCAAATCTCATTAAAATTATACAAGAGGTTTCTTGAGCTAGGACTGTTTTTCTGTTTTTCCGCGTATAAACACTTGCATATTACAACTATTGTGTCTCTAAAAAATAATAAACATCTATAATACATTACAAGAACACTATTAAATAAATTTAAATATGCATAACACAACATTTATATAATCCGCTATTGTAAACCAATATATATATGGCCGGAAAATTGATTCATATGACTTGATAAATAAACAGATGCACGCTAGTTTGCGGCTGTTACATATTTTGAAATAAATGTGAGCAAGAAACTTGTATAAATTAAAAATTATGATTATTTTGAAAAAAAAATTACCTACAGAAGATGAAACTAAGTGCACAAAAAGGAGGCAGGCATACTTTATTTTAATAAATATGAATTTCACTTCCTTAAACAGACAATTGTTATTTTCAGTTATTTTCAGTTGTTTTTCGCTTTTTTAATGACCTTCATATTTGAAAATTATCTGGTAAGTGTAAATTGTTACCCAGGTCTATTACTTGAATGGAAAGCTCTTTAATGTGATATCAGTTTGCAATTCCATTTTAACAAAAGGAAACTTATTTCTTTTAATTTCTTATTACATTTGATCTAAGTAAAATTGTATAATGTGAATAATAATTATTATTACAATAGCGTGTATTGCAAATACAAATTAAAATGTGTGTAATCTATATCTATAATTTACAAAATGTTTGTGTGTGTGTGATCGGATGTTGTTATGCGTTTCCACAGTTTTCATCCGATTTCGATTTTTTTTTTGTTTGATAGATAATTCTTCAGTGTTGGTTTTGAATCCAAATTGTTGACGACAAAGGCTCTCCACTACTTCCTATACATTATAACTCTCAGCAACGTTTTACTATTTATTATCAGTTCTTGGATATATATATATTTCATAAAACTTTAATAAAAAATAAATACTTTAAATTATTACAATAATAGTATCTATATCTATAATTCTCAAAATGTGTGTGTGTGTGTGATCGGGTGTTATTTATGCGTTTCCACAATTTTCATCTAATTTCGATTAAATTTTTTTGTTTGATAGATAATTCTTCAGTGCCGGTTTTGAGTCCAAATTACATAGGCCCCTTCTCTTGGTCAAGCAATCAATCTCTCTCAAGTAAGGTTATCTTTTCCGTTGCATAAAGCCTTCTACTACAGTTTTAAGGCGCTGCTTTCATTGTCGTTTATAGCCGTTCCCAATTTAATTCTTTTTTATTGTCCTGCCAGTTTTTGCATTGCATTCACCGTAGTAACAAGTAAGCTTGCTTTTTTTATTACTCAACATTTCTTTTTCGAACCTTTCGTAAAGTTATTCGAGCTTAGTGATACCTTTTAGATTTAAAGCGTTCTCTTCTGGTATTTGCCCACGCATTCTATTTGACAATACATACTTGCCTAAGACATAACACCAAAGAAAAGAACTTGCCTAGGTCGCAAAATCGCTGCCGCCATGTGAATAACAGATAACGAATTGTCTTTAGAACGTTCAGTTTGCCTGTCTCAAAATGCCTCTCGGAATGCTTCAATCAGAGCCGCTGGGTCCGAAGATCAACGTAGCCATCTGCTTTCCAGAAGAGCATACCTGAACGCTTCTGTGCGCAAGGCTGAAAGAGATGATCAAAGAACTCGACGGCGGAGGAGAAACGCCTCTTCAACTGCTGCTGCTGTGCGTGAGGCTGAAACAAGATTGAGAACGCAAAAACGGCCCATCCCAGCACTCGAATTGTTAACCGCTCATTTGGGGATGTGCCTCAGTTGCCCCCAATTGTTGTTACTAATACTGATTTTCCGGTGGACCGACTTTAAAATTAACTGCTCCAATTGAACGGTAAAAATTTCCAGTAATGAAAGACCCAGTCGAAGACTGGTTATACTGCTAGTTAATAATAAAATTGATATTGTTACATCATCCTTTTGTATCATGAACTGCTTTCAAAAGGAGTTCAACGAGTTTATGGGTGGTCAAGTCTACCTTTAAGATGTTCGTTTTTAAAGCCATAATAAAAGCGTGTACCCACCATAGATTATTTGACAAACATTAGCGTAAGGATTTTCTTTGATTTATTAATTCGGACCAAATTATCAAGTTCAAATTTATACCCCAGACTTGCGATTTTACAAGTAAGTGGCGTAGAAGAGTTTTTGCAATCATATAAATCTTGATGATTATACACGAGTAAATATAAGAATGTTGAATGTCTACTAAAACCAGGGATCGTCTGTCTACAGATAGTAACAGAAAATACATTTCTATGCAAGGTTCTTTTTCTTGAGAAGGCACACACATTATTCAGACTATAATAGATATTGATAGAAAAAGAGAGGACGAACAAGGTTTCCTCACTTCAAATCATCTGACCGCTTCGAACCCTAACGGTTGTATTGCCCTTGCGCTGAACACTCGGAAGACAGGGAAGAAATATTTGGAACGACTACTCTGAACAAAATGATGGATGTTTAGTTGACCACGTGATGTATGTACTTCAGTGGCGTAGTGAGATTTGCATAAGATAATCATTGCACCACATTGACCCAGTATAACTTTATTATAATAGATACAGGCGCGCAAGCCGACGCACACATTCACACACTCGTGTGCATTTTGGTAGCAAAATATAATCAACCGAAATAGTACTTTTTTTCTTCTTTTTTTTTTTGTTTCCTAACATAAACTTTTACCGATAGTGTAATATATTAAATATTATTTCTCCGGGTAGTTTCGGCCATTTTGGTCATCTTCAGGGATTAGATTTGTTTTCCATATTTGCAGGTGTTTGCTTACTCCGAAGTTTTATTTTCATGTGACATGATAAAAAATTCAAAGTCAAAATATAATCCTATTAAAATAAGTTGCCGGAAACAAAATATGTACCCCCCCCCACCTACTGAAAAACGCTCGACCCCCTTAAAGATGACCAGATTTGGCTAAAAGTACTTGCCGAAAATAATCACTTAATATTCGCCTATAATATTGAAACACTATTGAAAAGAAAACAAACACACATACACACATATATATATATATATATATATATATATATATACAAGCCGACAGAATTATAGGATAAGGAACAAATACGAAACATAAATTTTAAAATGTTTCACTTTTATTAAATATGAGAAAAGAAAATTCTGGTATTTTATTTTTGTATTTGTTATTCATTGGTTAAGCAGACTTCACGTGTATTTGTCGTGTCGAGCGGCGTTCGTGAGTATAATTCAGTGTGTATATGTATCATAATTCTAGTGTGTCTATGCGGACTTCAGGTGATAATGCGTATTCATTTATGTGCGTTTGAGCATCTAGTAGGCATTTTCATCTGTTTGGGTGTCCGTATGTTGATTTGGGGATGGTTTGTGTGAAATGGGGGAATTTTTTGCACCTGTCGTGGTTGAAAGTAGATATATCTTACATTCTTTAAGTATGGATTTTATAAAAGTTGGTGATATAAGGTGTTGTGTGTATATAGATGGCAAAATATTTATCATAACTCCCTCTAAGTATTACCTACGTAATGAATTATGCTATTATCTAATTAGTGTCATTTATAAAATCGAAGTTATGGCTTATTTTGTTTTTGTATGTTACGAGCCAGTTTAAAGGGTTTTTCCCAGCGTAGGTCTCTGATGTTCGTAGATGCGGGCAACAGAAATGTTTCTACAGGAGGATACTGAGAATACCATGGACCAAACATGTGAGCAACGATGAAGTCTGAGAGAAAATACCGACGAAAAGGATACTTAATCAGCCAGATACGGTTTTAATTTTAGGGCATGAGGAATGGGGGCTTGGAAAATTTGACACTCATGGGACATATTGAAGGCAAGAGGGACAGAGGAAAATAATGTATAACCTACCTAAGTATCTTGAGTAAATGTATGGTGGATCAAGGTTTAGGAGAGATAACAAAAAGACAGCATTTTTAAGAGCTACAAAGGAAAGGAAAATGTGAAGAGATGTGATCGCTAACGTTCTGAAGAGCCACGGGACATACCACGATATTTGACGGAAAAGAGATGAGTGAAAAGTACTCAGGTAAACTAATCTACTTTAATTGTGGCCACCGGAGAGAGAAGCTTTAGTAAACTAAAATTTATAAAAATATACTTTTCTGTACTCCATGACTCGAGACAGATTAAATTCTTTGGCTATCTTCATATTCAGGATGCAGATGTAGCCTATCGTCATACCCAGGATTCACTTTTTCGGCTTATATTTTCCATAAATTGTAAGTTTTGTATTCAAACCAGTATGCTTGTAGTCGGCAAAATTGGAATTTCAGACTGTACCCTTTATTCAGTCCATGGAAGTATTTTTTTTTACAAATTCTTCACTCAAGGGAAACTGTTACTGAATGCGGTTGTCGTATGAACATAAGAGGAGATAAGTGCAGATTATAATGGTATGTAGGAAAGATAAGGGTTGACTCTAGATTTGAATATTGTAGCAATTGGGAAGCATCCACTAGGGATTCTTGGGAAGAAGCTATCTGAATGGATCTTATTAATTGAATACGAAGTGGTTGGGTTGATTCAACCCAAGCTGTTATGGTCTGAACTAACGAAAGTGATGAATGTAGACTGTCATATCATTTGCCAGGGAAATAAGCAATAGAATCGGGAGAATCTTGCAACGTTTCGTCTGTAGGAAACTGTTTATAGAGATATTGTTCTTCTAATTTCTGGATTTAGGAAATAGTTCATATCTTATTCACTAGTCTCATGGGCACCACGACATCGTGTTAACGGTTAGCAAGCTGGTCTCGCTGTGAAAACAATTACGACTGAGGAGTGATTTTGATCTTTACTGGGTGCTCCACACTTTCGGCCACATCTAAACAACGCTTTGAAAAATCGCCATATTCACTAGTCTTTGTGTAGCATGTTTGTTTCATCCACTGAATCAGAGTATGTGACATTTCAGCGCTACCACGAATAGGAATTGAATTGACAACAGCTAGGAAACTCGATATGTTTGAATCAACGATTTAAAAAAATTTAATTTATTTTTTTATGATATCCAACAATATATTTTACGCTATCAATCTCCCGACATTTTAATCCGCAAAAAAATACGTGCAAGCGTTTAAATGTCACACGATTTCTAGATTAATTCGGCAGCCAACTGAAGGTCACGTTGTGCTTTACGATAAAATAAATAGAAGTTTCTAACAATCAATGATACGTTACCGATATGAGAGATTCCTAATTATTGGGTCATAATTGTGTTATTGAATTATTAAGTGACTAACGTTTATCCGGCAAAACGTTTATTGATAGCTAATTGATCGGGCAAACGATGCATTACATCGTAAGGTGCCTGCTTTGGTCAACAAAAAATGTGTTGTAAAGCATTGAGAATTCAAGGGCACACTTTATAAAACAAACCCGAGAAAAATTAAGATCGTTACGGTGGGAAGTTCTTCCACAACCTCTAAACTCACCAAATTTAGCACGTACAGATTTTCATTTGTTTCGATCACAAGAACATTTCTCCAGTAGCTAGACATTTACAAACAAAACAGTTGAAAACAGCGTTCCAAACATTTTTTTTAAAACATGGAATCGAAAGTTGGTCATTCTGTTCCGCTGCACTCCTTTAAAATGAATGTGATTCAATTTCTTTTCATACCGTTTCTAGTAAATCATAATTATTTTCTGAGCACATACATACCCCCACTCTCTCCCTCTCCCACCCCTCCTTCCTCCTCTCCTCCCACTCTATCTCCATGCCCCTCTCCTCTCCCCTCCCCTCCATCTCATTCCTCTCCTCCCACTCTCCATGCCACCTCTCTCTTCCTCTCCTCCCACTCTCCATGCCACCTCTCTCTTCCTCTCCTCCCACTCTCCATGCCACCTCTCTTCCTCTCCTCCCACTCTCATGCCACCTCTCTCTTTCCTCTCCTCCCACTCTCCATACCACCTCTCTCTTCCTCTCCTCCCCACTCTCTCTGCCCACCTCTTTCCTCCTCTCTCTTCCCCTCCCACCTCTCCCACCTCTCTCTTCACCTCTCTCTTCCTCTCCTCCCACCTCTCTCTTCCTCTCCTCCCACCTCTCTCTGCCACCTCTCTCTTCCTCTCCTCCCACCTCTCTCTGCCACTCTCTCTTCCTCTCCTCCCACTCTCTCTGCCACCTCTTCCTTCCTCATACATAAGAAACTGTATCTTTACAAGAACCAGATCAACCTCAAAATGGAGAAATGCTGCCATATTTGGGCTGGAGCTACCCATTCTTCATTTACCTGTCTTGATACAGTTGAAAAGCGTTTACGCGTTGTTGTGGGTGATTAATTATTTTCTACGCTCCAATCTATCTCTCGCAGACACAACCTCGCAAGACTTTCGCAACTATATCGCTATTTTCCTGGAATTTATTCTGATGAGCTACATTCCTTGGCTCCGCCAGCCCCGACCTTTCCCACTGCAATCGCCGTACCACATATACAATGGTGAATAATCCTCATCCCCTTTGTATTCCATTAGTAAGAAATAATTTCCACTCAAACAACTTCCCAAAAAATGCTGATTTGTAGACTCCCGGTCGGATGTTTTCCCAATAACTACAATCACAAGCTTTTCAAGTCTAGGCTTCTTGCCTCTTCATACGCTCAGACATCACCACAGAGATTGGCCCTTGGGTGAATATTCGCGTATATATAGTTTATGAAATGGCAATGTGGTCAGATAGTTATGTATTTTCCACTGAAAGCAATCGTTGGTGTTTGTTCCCAATTAAAATTCATTCATTTTTACTGTAGATTTCAGAGTACACAGTCACTTGTCGAAGAGTTTATGCCACTCAGTGTTCATATTCCTCCATCAATCCAATTTAGTCTTGTAACAGGCGAAGTTAAGCTCCGAAAGTATCTACCTGTATAAGTTTCATGTAATTTTTTTTCAGTTTATTAATTAGTGAATGAAAGAAATATATGCGAAGGTGTATTGTGATAGCGAAGGATGTCTTCCAGGGGCTGAATATTAAGGAATAAGGAAATATAGTTAGAAATAAAGAAGTGCTGAAATGTTGTCTTTCCTTCCATTATGGCAGTGAACGCTACAGAAGGATGCTAAGAATACAATGCAGAGAACACGCAAGCAATAAGGATGTTAAAGATGTTGTAATGAAGATGAGAACGAAAATGACACTAATACACATAATCAGAAAAAGAGTTGATATGTGTGTGTGTGTGTGTGTATATATATATATATATATATATATATATATATATATATATATATGCGCGTGCACACACGCATATAGTGTCTCAAGAAATTGACATTATTTTGTAGTCTAATAACATAGGCAATTCTTGCTTAAATGATCTCAAATTTTAACAAAATTTTCAAAAAAAAAAAAGTTGAGTGTGAGAACTTATCTCAATGTGAATCTACTTGGGAGATGGATCGAGTGTGCCAGTGATAATGAAAATGTGCTGTTGCAATGGCCATCACGTTCACCTGACTTGACACCTTAGGATTTTTTTTTTCTATGGGGCTATGTGAAAATACAGGTCTATACCCCACTCTTCCTTAAAGCCTAAAGGAACTTAAGCAGAGAATCACTGAGGCGCTAGAAAATGTTACGCAAGACATGCTACAGCGTGTTTGACAGGAGCTAGACTACTGACTTCACAAATGTAGTATCACAGGTTGTATGCATATTGAATATTTGTAAAGCTTTGTGAAATCGGTTATAAAATCTAAACTCCTACATATCTTGTTCGAATTTTGACAAGTCTTTTATTGTTCAATCGGAGTCTATTTAATTTCGTTTGCCTGGGACATGTAGTTATCCAGATATTCACATTTTAAATTATGTGAATTTGGCGGGAGACACACACACATATATATATATATATATATATATATATATATATATAAATTTAGAGAGAGAGGCACACGAGGGTAAATCAAAAAGTAAAAGCAATTTTTAGGTAAAAGTGCTGTACTTTACTTTTTTTTTATTTATTCTATATATAACACGTGGAGTTCAGAAAAGTTGTGGCCATGAACAAACATTAAATTTCATAGATTTCATTTGAGAACGGCTTCTTTGTAGACCGAGAACTTTTCAATACACACTGCTAACTTCGCGGATCTTAAGGGAGACACAGTCTTATGAATCGAGGTGTGCTTTCATATTGAAAGACAAACGCTTTAAATAGAATACAAAGAGTGAAAAATCAAGGGAAATGCACAGGCACGCACACACATATAAATAAGATTAAATGGTAAATTAATTTAGTGATATAATTGCTCTATTTATGGCGTAGGAAATTTCAGTGAATGAAGTAAATTGCTCGCGAATGCTCTCTCGGTCCTTTCCATAAATGGATGTGCGTGTACATGACACAGTGTGCGTGCGTGCGTAACAAGGTGTACGTGTCAAACTAGAAACGTTAGTTTCTATTAAGGATGTTCTAAGCTCAAATACAACTTGCAAATTATGACTAGTTCAAATCGAGAGTCAAAGCTACGATTAGTTGGTGGGCGAGGCAACCTAGAGAAGACAATGATATGCACTATGAAGCTGTTCTCTTTGCTTTCATTCCTTAGTTGTTTTCTTTTTCTCGTTTGTTTCTCGCTTTTTTATTTCTCTGTTCGTCCTCCTCCTCGGCCTTTCTCTCTGTTCGTCCTCCTCCTCGGCCTTTCTCTCTGTTCGTCCTCCTCCTCGGCCTTTCTCTCTGGCCTTTCTCTCTGTTCGTCCTCCTCCTCGGCCTTTCTCTCTGTTCGTCCTCCTCCTCGGCCTTTCTCTCTGTTCGTCCTCCTCCTCGGCCTTTCTCTCTGTTCGTCCTCCTCCTCGGCCTTTCTCTCTGTTCGTCCTCCTCCTCGGCCTTTCTCTCTGTTCGTCCTCCTCCTCGGCCTTTCTCTCTGTTCGTCCTCCTCCTCAGCCTTTCTCTCTGTTCGTCCTCCTCCTCAGCCTTTCTCTCTGTTCGTCCTCCTCCTCAGCCTTTCTCTCTGTTCGTCCTCCTCCTCAGCCTTTCTCTCTGTTCGTCCTCCTCCTCCTCCTTTCTCTCTGTTCGTCCCTCCTCCTCCTTTCTCTCTGTTCGTCCTCCTCCTCAGCCTTTCTCTCTGTTCGTCCTCCTCCTCAGCCTTTCTCTCTGTTCGTCCTCCTCCTCCCAGCCTTTCTCTCTGTTCGTCCTCCTCCTCGTTTCTCTCTGTTCCCTCCTCCTCAGCCTTTCTCTCTGTTCGTCCTCCTCCTCCCAGCCTTTCTCTCTGTTCGTCCTCCTCCTCAGCCTTTCTCTCTGTTCGTCCTCCTCCTCAGCCTTTCTCTCTCTGTTCGTCCTCCTCCTCAGCCTTTCTCTCTGTTCGTCCTCCTCCTCGGCCTTTCTCTCTGTTCGTCCTCCTCCTCAGCCTTTCTCTCTGTTCGTCCTCCTCCTCAGCCTTTCTCTCTGTTCGTCCTCCTCCTCAGCCTTTCTCTCTGTTCGTCCTCCTCCTCCCTTTCTCTCTGTTCCTCCTCCTCCCTCCTCTCTCTCTCCTCCAGTTCGTCCTCCTCCTCAGCCTTTCTCTCTGTTCGTCCTCCTCCTCAGCCTTTCTCTCTGTTCCTCCTCCTCCTCTCTTTCTCTCTGTTCGTCCTCCTCCTCAGCCTTTCTCTCTGTTCGTCCTCCTCCTCAGCCTTTCTCTCTGTTCGTCCTCCTCCTCAGCCTTTCTCTCTGTTCGTCCTCCTCCTCAGCCTTTCTCTCTGTTCGTCCTCCTCCTCAGCCTTTCTCTCTGTTCGTCCTCCTCCTCAGCCTTTCTCTCTGTTCGTCCTCCTCCTCCTCCTTTCTCTCTGTTCGTCCTCCTCCTCAGCCTTTCTCTCTGTTCGTCCTCCTCCTCAGCCTTTCTCTCTGTTCGTCCTCCTCCTCAGCCTTTCTCTCTGTTCGTCCTCCTCCTCAGCCTTTCTCTCTGTTCGTCCTCCTCCTCAGCCTTTCTCTCTGTTCCTCCTCCTCCTCCTCAGCCTTTCTCTCTGTTCGTCCTCCTCCTCAGCCTTTCTCTCTGTTCGTCCTCCTCCTCAGCCTTTCTCTCTGTTCGTCCTCCTCCTCGTCCCTCCTCCTCGGCCTTTCTCTCTGTTCGTCCTCCTCCTCTCGCCTTTCTCTCTCTTCGTCCTCCTCCTCGGCCTTTCTCTCTGTTCGTCCTCCTCCTCGCCTTTCTCTCTGTTCGTCCTCCTCCTCGGCCTTTTCTCTGTTCGTCCTCCTCCTCGGCCTTTCTCTCTGTTCGTCCTCCTCCTCGGCCTTTCTCTCTGTTCGTCCTCCTCCTCGGCCTTTCTCTCTGTTCGTCCTCCTCCTCGGCCTTTTTTCTTTTTCGGGCTTTCTATTGCTATATTTTTTTTGTTTACAATAACTTTCCTCTTTACCTTTCTATAAATTATTTATTTTAACTTTCTTTGCTCCCCTCTCTCCCTCTCTCTCTCTCTCTCTCTCTCTCTCTCTCTCTCTCATTTCCTTCTTATATCTTCAACATTTATTAAACAATAATTCACGTTAACTTCTGTCAAGATTCACCGATCCCCCAGTGAGGTACAAACTCTTTAACAGGCTCAACGAAACACACGTCTTTCCTCGTTTTCTCCCTCTTCTCTTCTCTTTCGGCTTTAGTTTATTTTCAGTTCTTTTCTTCACTACGTTTCTCTTCATATTTCTCTTTTGATCACTTTTTTCCCTCTTTTCTCTTTCTTCTAACTAGAATATAAATAAATGCTCATGTTTCAGTAAACAGAGGAATTTCATTACATTTCGAGCGTAATTGAGGCTTTAAACACATTTCGCATGTCGAGATTATATTTAAAGGCAATAATGAACATAGGAAATGAAGTGGAAACAATTAATAATACTGAACATTTACATATAAAAATCTATAATCATTAAACGTTGAATAAATATTGATCTTGCATTGACAATTTGCTTCCTTATAAAATATTGAATTTCTGTATATAGTACGCACTCACAAATGTTCTGTATATAGTACGCACTCACAAATGTTCTGTATATAGTACGCACTCACAAATGTTCTGTATATAGTACGCACTCACAAATGTTCTGTATATAGTACGCACTCAACAATTTTCTGTATATAGTACGCACTCACAGATTTCAATTTTTTTTTTTAAAGAAAATTTGAAGTTGAAGTGTAATTCTTTTCTTTATGTACATTAAAGTTTACCCAATGCAAGGCTCAAGAGAGTTAGGGAATCAGGTGTGTGATATGGACGATAGCGATTAACCCTTGAATAGATTAAGATCATGGTGCTCAGAGAAGCATCCATGCGATAGTTTGTTCCACGTATTAGCATTTCTTAGGAAAAAACTGTCTGAATCGAACATCCTACTGAAAAATGGAATACGGGGGGAATGTAGGTGATTCGGCTCCGTGGATGTAGTATGGTGAGTCCTATCTGTAAAGGTTTGAATTGGTGGAACGAGAGCGTAAACATTTGTCATGGAAATAGCGATAGGATTACAACGGTTCGTCTGTGGTTGTAGAGTGGGGAAATAAGTCTCCTCTTCAACACGATGTAGACGATTTTTAAACTATCACGGATGGAAAGTGAGAACTGGGCAGACATGACATCAATATTCTATTGTTTGTCTAATCTGACTCTTGTAAAGATAAAACAGGAGTCAGGTACTTTCTAGAAAGGTACTTGGCGCCAGTGTTTTTAGCTATGGATCGTATATATATATATATATATATATATATGTTCAACTTGAGATCTGGAGGGAACTTGAAGCGTAATCGTTTCGTTGAGAGTTCAACCATTGCGATGGGAGAAAACTCGGTCTGATCGGTGATGATAAAATGTTACTAGCTTGGTTTTAGATGTAGTAATAGTTATGTGAGGTGTGGTGCAACGGCTAACGTCTCAGCATAAGAAATCTGAGAACAGAGTTCAAAGTCAGGTGCGTTCTAATCACTCAAGTGCCAATTTTCTTGTGAAAATTATGAATCCATCTTTTCAACCCCGGCTATGGGTTCAACAACAGGACACTGGATCCTATAGCTTTGGATGGCAACCAAGGTTGTCCTTGATTGGCAACCAGTCTATCGCAAAAGAAACGGCATACTACCGCGAGAAATTCTTCTGTCTAATCAGTCATGAATCGAAAGAAACATGATCGCCGAATATATCACGCATGGCACTTAATTAACTCCCTAAATAGTTGAATACAAAGTCTTATAAAAATGTCCATGTAGAAGTTTCCTTAGTAAATTTTGTCTTTACTAACATCTACTAAGACCTTCAAAGCACAGGGAATTGTAGGGAGTCATGATCGCCCACGTCCCGAAGGAACACGGCACATAGAAGAAGAAATAACTTGTAATGGTGATATTATCCGTTCGGCATTACTTGACTGAGCAGCCAGTGCAACTGTTGGTTGAAATTTATAAAATACGTGTCTACTTGTGACCTGTTGGTTATAAAACATTAAAGTTAAAAAAATTGTCTGTTTGAAAAAAGTTGAAATAAAAATACTTACTGTAACAACTCGTATTTTTAAATGTTATTCACTTAAAATAATTTTTAAAATCAGCTTAACTTAAAAATATTTTTAAATAATTAAAATATTATTTGTTTAAAGAAAGTTGAAAGATAAATAATTACTCTACAAACAACTGGACTAAACAGCAAAGCGGGGTCTCTTTGTGTCTGTCTTTAACTTATAAATATTTTAATTGAAAAAAAAACCTTTGTTTGAAGAAAGTTAAGATAAAAATAGCTATTGTATTAACAACTCATATTTTTAAATCTTATTCACTTGTATCAAATTAACTTGAATCATTATGCACCACGCAAGCACACACGCAATCAGAGAAAGGTGGAAAGAGAGAGGTGGTAAGAGAGAGGTAGAAACTTAAATCATTATTATGCGCCGGACGTACTACGCACCACGCAAGTACGAATCAGACTTTTAGTATTATATAGACAGATTTCTCTTGAAATAATTTTTCAGGAAAATAAGTTTATTAAGTCCAGTAGCTGTTAACGTTCGTCCGAGTATCGATGGGAGTTTCCTTATCTGAAGTAGTGTGAAATATCAACATCTTTATCATATCATTTTTTTCTCTTCGAGTTGCATATGATATCCATTCTAGTTTTGCTACTGCTGTTGAAAGTCCTCACGTGATGAGCTTTCTGTTACCTGGTACAGTTGCTTGTTTGTGATTCTGTAGCGCTAGACCACAAAGATCTTCACCAAGGCCCACAGGCTTCACTCGTTCAAAGCCACTTTTAACACTTGATCTAAGGAAGCGGTTTTATACGGCAGACAGTTTAGATATTTCTGAACGGATTTAGCGCCATGCATGCCATCCATAAACAGAATAGTTCATAGAAGTTGATTTTAAAGAAAGTCATCCCGACAGTAAATCTAAGCGAAAAATGTTCCGAGTTTGATTTGGAGGAGTAATTATATCCAATAAACTATAAATAATTTATTTAAAATTTACTTGAAAATTTTGTTTGCCGTACCAAATTTAATAATGGCCTATATCACAGACATATTTAAAATATGTAGTTGAAACAAAAGAAAAAAAAGACTGATAGTTAATATGAAAACATTGGCAGTTTACTGGTTGTTACTCCTCAGCTTATTCTTCGATTGAGGAATAAAATAGTTAATGTAAGTACCGACTAAAAAATAAGACACCGTTATTATTGATATACTAAAGATTTACAAGCAGATCACATTAACTCCGAGAAGCCATTCTTTCTACTTACACAGGGATGGCTGGCCGGATCTGATGAAAATTGTCTCAAGGTCGAACTCAGAATTAGATCTACGTAACATTGAGAACCTATTTTGTCGGTACACCTGTACATATAAAAGGATATTTAATTATTTTTCTATTGCCTGTCAACAAAACTGCTACGTGCGGTATGCAAATGACACGTTCTGTGTGTTCAGTCATGATACGGAAGCAGAAGTGTTTCGAGGAATATCGACCAGCTTGCGTCCTTCTCTTCAGTTTACTGTTAATCTGAAAAGCGGAGGTTCTCTATCCTTTCTGGATACCTTGAGTCAAAAATTTAATTCTAAGTTTATTACATCGGTGTTTTTTTTTTTTTTGTTTGTTTTTTTTTTTTTTTTTATCATTTCGCCCCAATGCCACTAGTACGCAAGGGTTTACAGGAAGTGACTGAGAATAAGGAGGATTGGGGAAAAGGACAAAAGATGAACGGGGTTTTAAAACAGATGTCGAGTGATGTTGGATTTAAATCTTTGAAGATTGTAGTTATCAGAGAAGCAAGTAAATGGGGGGGGGGAGTTCCACAGGTGGGAAGTGCGAGAAAATAAATTTTTGGACTAGAACTAGCGATTGCATTTAACTATTTCAACAATAAAAGGTTGGGACCTATATGCCAATGTAGTAGCACGCTTAAATTCATGTAGTGGGGGCACCAGGAGGGAAAAAGCTCGCCAGAGCAGTTGCCATGAAAATATTTGTAGAAAAGACAGAGGGAAGCCACGTCACGCCGGTGAGAAAGTAACTAAAGTCGAGATGCTTGGTCAGGATCGATTGGGTTATAGATTCTTCTTTGGTATTTGTCAAGAATCTCGAGATGTACAAAATGAGCACCAGACCAAATATGTCAACTGCATTCAAAGCACGGACAAATGGTAGGTTTGTAAATTTTCAAGATAGATTGTCCAGTAAACCTATGTTTTCTGATTTATATATTCGCTGGTGGTATAAACTTAATTTCATAAACACCATAGTGCGGGGGGGTCTCTATTATTTTTTCAAATGAACTAGAGCAAGCACTAAAATTTATTAGAGATATTTTGTCATAACGACTGTTCTCTGGATATTGTACCATCTAGTGTAAATGCGAAGATTGCACATTACCGTAAGACTGACCCTGAAAAATTGTCTATTTAAGACAGCTGTGAGACTAGCGCGGTTTTGCTATACAACACTCGGCCAGAATTTCAGTAAGTTATTTTTCAGCGAATCTACGAGTATTATTCGCCTCCGGTCAAGTTGGAATCTATTAAGAACAACCAGCCCATATTCAATATTTAAAATTCAAAGAATAAACTGTAATGTTATTAATGAGGCGTGAAAATCAGTAAACTCAATTTATATATATATATATATATATATATATATATATATATATATATATATATATATATATAATATATATATATATATATATATATATATATATATAATATAATATAATATATATATATATATATATATATATATATATATATATATTATTAATTGCATTTCTCTTGTTTTACCTGTATATTTAAAATGTTATACGCCATTCTAAAATTTATTTACTTGAGATTTTTATGGAATTTTACAGGAAAATCTGCGACCAGAAATAATCATTTGTTTTCAATTTTTTTTTTTTTTTTTTTTTTTCTTTCAGGTTACGAAAGATTAAGTACTTTCAAAAAAATCAGTAACAAAGGAAACAATGAAAAATGTCCCAAACATAATAAAAACAGAATTTAATCGTCAAATGCCCTATCGTTATTAAAAGGAAATCATCAAAGGATATGTTGATGTAAACATTAGTTTTTATTCCTGCAAATTTTGGTTACATTCTTCTTCTTTGGCGTCGATGCAGAGAGCATCTCATTTGCACGAAAATTTGTGTGTGCGGGTTTATATATATATATATATATATATATATATATATATAATTTTTTTTGTGAAAAACATAGATTTGTAAATGATTTCAAAAATCACATCATTGCCAGGCTTTAACGAAACTGCATAGACTTATTCAGAAATTAATTAAATTATTTTAAAAGTTTTCATTTTTTTTTTTTTTTTAACAAAAAATCTTCATAAAAAAGATAATTTTTAATCCGTTACTCCCCCTCGTTTAAATGTTTATAAAATTTCGAGAAATTCATTCTATTTTAGCAAATAAATATTTGTTACAAGGACAAATCCTTAGAGAATTTACCGGATACGGCATAAATATGTACTCATTATCATAAAAATTATTCTCCAAATTTGCATAACGCTCTGTAATAATTCTTAAGAAAAAATGTTTTACTGAATAATGAATTTTTACAAAGATTGTTTTCAATTTTAGGAATTTTAATTAGGATAGTTTATACACATTTAAATCTATAAAAATTATGTTTTAATTTATAGCAGCCAAGTGTTATACTTATTAAAGTAAAACTGTATTTACTAATCATAATTTTAAAAATTATCTTTTATTCTTTTATTTTTGTGGGTGTATAAATGTGTCAATTTATGTAAATACGAACGCCTATACATGGCATTCTTAGAAAATAAGAGAT
>CAHIKZ030004764.1:32500-82500 GCA_903632075.3 Acanthosepion pharaonis | reverse complement strand
TCCTCATATATATATATATTCCTTATATATATATTTATATATATATTCTGGACATAAATTATGTAGAAAATGTCTAAATTCGTAGGTTTGGTTTGTTTTACGGCATATCAACCTCAATGGGTTATTTAATACCGACAAGATTTTTATTGCTGGTATTTTTTTTAAAATGCATAGCTGATAATTTTTCTTCTTTTTCAAAAATGTGTAGTTGGTAATATCTTTTTCCAGAAATATATTGCTGATTTTTTTTTTCTAAAATGTATTGCTGGCAATAAATTTTCTTCAAAAATAAATTTTCTTCAAAAATTTATTGCTGTTAAAAAAATTTTTACAAAGTATTTCTGATATTAAAACCTATTTCTACACTTTCATACTGTTTTGACCCCAGTTTAGGGGTTAACTATTTACCCATAGCTGGGACCCTAACAGGTGCTACCACCCAGGGTCAGGGTGGACCTGGGAACACCAGCAATTAAGAGGTGGATCCACGCTTCACAGAACCTCCTGGTAAGAGGCCTTGCTGTTGGACGTAGTTTATTATCTTACCCAGGACGCGGATGTAGTTTATCATCATACCCAGGACCCAAATATTTTGTATGTCCGAACGCTTTATTTTCGTTTTTAACTGAATGCATGAATTTTTTAATGTATGTACCGAGAGTTATACGAATGTTTTATTTTCCAAACACGGTCAGCACAATATGGCCGTATTCATAGTTGATGTTGGCGTTTTGTTTTGTTTTTTATTAATAATGCTTAGATTATTTTTAGCCTTTTTTACATGAGTGTATTGTCAACATAGAGTGTGTGTGTGTGTTTGAAAGACAGACAAAAATTGCTATTAACATTATGTATATTCGGACTTATTCCTCATCACAACGTTTCGGCCGTGCCAAGTCTGCCTTCTTCCGGGGTCTGACGATCCTAACAAGCTTGAGTGAATTTCGAATTGAACCTTTTATTTAATCTACGTTGGATAGATTGTTCTCGTTCCACTATCCATGTCTTGTTCTTGTTTAGTTCTGCTATAGTACCTCTTAGTGACTTTGCTTTGATTGAAATGGTTTTTAAAAAAGTGACAATGAATTTCGGGTAATTTCCCCACAGATAAAGAGACTTGAAGTGACAAAGATACAGTTCTTCTGATAAATGATGAAAATATCATGGTGAGAGCATGTGAGCAATCAGGAAGTTTAAAGCTTGAGTGGAAGCAAAAATCATTTGGAATCACAAACCACTGGTAGAAAGCCATGATCGCCTACACCGTGAAGCAATATGGCAGACAAAGAGAATACAAACTAATAATCTCAAAGTGGAACAATTTTAAAGATACTAAATTAACATTGACTGGACAGATTACTTAATATAATGATGATATTAATAATGATTAATGTTATAATGTAATTACTCTCGGCTTCAGTCACTTCCCATCACTGCAACATAGTTTCTCTGTCCCTTTTTTATAAATATTTTCATGGTAATTGTTTTGATGAACTTTCTTCTATGGTATAAAGAGGTATTATGGTGGTTGTAGTAAGAAAGATACGTATGAATGTGTTGTTTTGTGTAAGGAATATTGTTTGTATGATTGGGTCAGTGTTTGCGGCTAGCTAAGTTATAGTTAAGACAGAAGAAGACTTTCCTTTCCCCAATCCCCACTTTTCGGCCATGTGCCACATTTCTGTATTAAACAGAATAAATATCACTTTCCTCTATGGTATATAGACTTCATGAATTTAAGTGCTGTACTAGATTGACGATATTCAACATTTTACGGTTGAAATAGATGTAACCATAAGGTCTATGCTAAAAGGTCATTTTATCACATCTCTCTTCCGGCTTCTTACTTCCCAGTCAACATTGGTCTTCAAAAATGTAAAAGCAATGTCAATCATTATCTTCTGTCTTCTTAAGTCCTGTTCTTTTATTGTTCTCTCTCCTTAATAATGTTCTTTTTGTTTCTCTCATATTCTCTAACATTTAGTAACCCCCTTAGTGGCTTTATTGCCTTGCTTGCAGTGAAATTATCTAAATAATATTATTTTGAACATTTATCACTATGCGTTCTTATTTTGGGATCGTAAAAGTTTAAAGAATTTTATAAATTTTAAGAGATTTTTTTCTTGTATAAACTTTTCTCCCAAGCCAAATACGAACAGGGATGTTGTTTCTATTTTCAAGACCTATTATTCAGCATCGGCATCGATGTTTTAGACGTTCGCTCATTCATATTCATTCAAATTCTTACTGTAAATATTTGGTTTGTTTTTTCGTTGGGGGGGAGGTCATGATATAGACTTAAAAAAAAAAGGTGGAGCTGGGAACGGATGTAGCTTACTTGAACGCTGAGAAACGAAATTGCCGACAGGTGTTTAATTGTGCACCTGAAAAAAGTAAAGAAAATAAATTAAAAAAACCATTCACACGGCTACAGAAACGAAATACTTCTATTCCACTGAGGAAGCCTCTTTTCTTTTTTCTTTTCTACTTTTTCCTTTTACCTTTTTTTTTTCTTTTCAATGTCTACTCGAGCGCCTGATCCAGTTCAATACTCGTTGACTGAATCCGAGATAAGCAAAAATCGTATTTCTTAACCACCACTGCGATTCTGATCTTTCAGGTAAAATCTACTTTAAGTGACAAGAGGAAAAATTAGACAGTAACTATTTTTTTAAATAATTCGCACACACCTCACAAATATACCGGTTGTAATAGCAAAAATGTACAAATCGTGTAAAAGCAAAATTGGACGTTTGTTAGATTAAGATTTGAACCGTTGTATCATAAAAATGATTAAAGATATCTTACTGGAATTCTTCGAGGTTTTTATAACAATATTGGATTCTACTTTAAGCAATAAGAATCTCTCTTCAAGCTTAACAGAAGAAATCAATCATAAACAAAGACATGTTCATCATTAATTCAGCGTTGTATGAAGGGAAGCATTTTGAACATGTTAAATAGCTTGTTAATCTTAAGAAATCATGTTTTTTGATGACACTATTGTAATTTATTTTTGTTCACTAAGTTAATAAAAAAAAAAGTCGTTACTTTTGCTGCACCATGTGCGCGCATATATATATATATATATATATATATATATATATATATGCTTCCTTTGCCTTTTCTACAACTATTTTCATGGTAATTGTAAATATTTTCACGGTACTTGTTCTAATGATCTTTCCTCATGCATAAATTTTCTGAATTTCTAGCGCAGTACTGGATTGGCAGTTAGGTCTCCTCGTTTAACTGTTGAAATTGATAGTTGTAACCATAGGTTGTATGTTAATAGTTTCTTTTCTCGCATATGGAATTATCTTCTGACTTCTTGCCTTCCTGTCAACTACGGCCTTCAAACATTTAAATGCAGTGTCAGTTATCTTCTGTCTCCTCGAATCATTTTGTTTTATTGCCCTCTCTGCCTCTTTCCCTCTCAGTAACCTCTTGCATCCTAGTGTTTTTATTGCCTTGCTTGGCTCGAAATTATTTTTAAGAAATACGCAATATTAATAAAAAGAAAAAACAAGAGGAAAATATTTTATACCAACGCGTTTCGTTCCTTGAGAAAATGTATCAACGTAATTGTAAAAATTTTAGTTAGTCACTTGTATTATACACAGTAACGTGGGGAAAGTTTACGAATTTTGAATTGGAGAACTTTTCTAAGATATTGTAAAAGCTTTCTGTGTAAAGGAAAGGTAAAATATGGTGGAACGAAATGCATTTATATAAACGTTTTCATATTGCCTTTACTTATATATATATACAAGATAAATAATGGGTAAGCGAGTGACAAAATGAAAAACTATAATACTCTAATGATGCATTTCATTCTAAAGCTGAAATAAAATCGATTTTCTTGATGGAATCGGTTTTGTATATAAAATAAGGAATGAAGAAGAAAATGCAACAAAACACTGCATATTGTTTACATCGAAACTTTAAAGATAGACGCTCAGCTTTTAAATTTAAATTTTAACATCCACTTTATCGAAATGTTTAACTTAAGCGATGACGTTCAGCTTACCATCTCTTTTTGTTTTACTTTTTTAGCCCACATTGTGTCAGCAGTAGTTGTATGAGGAAAGGAAATCCGTTGTATGGATAAATGTACCTTAGAGGATTCCGAAATTAATGCACTTTCAATACCTATTCAACTTAATAAATTTTAGCTTTTACTCAAATTCGGACCTATTACGATATCCGGACTAATGTATTGTTTTGTAACATATCCCATTTATGTTCATGTAATCTATTTAAATTCCTACATGTCTCACCTATGTATTTCTTGAGACATGTTTTACAGTCTATTTTGTAAATCCTTGCATCAGTTTCAAATTATTTTGTATTGTTGATAAATTATTGATTATCGCTTTTGAAATAATTGTTCTTGAGTTTGTAGTTAGCATTATGTACTTTGTTTTATCAAGGTTATTGGTGTTATTCTTTTATAGATTTTGTAAGCTTTTCTCTTTGCATTATATATGAAATAATTAAGATACTAGGCGAGTTTTAAAATATCTCTAATGCATTTTTCTTTGTGTAAATATTGGGGGCCAGATATTTTAAGTTATCTTCGGTAAAAACCTAAAATTATACAGGATTTATTTTGCTATTGTGGTGTAAGTAAAAAGTTATAAGGTCATTTTTGTGAGTGAATATAATTAAAAGCTCTGGTCTCCGAATGTAGCCAATCGCAGAGAGTGTCTTTGTCAGCCTCTGGTTTCACTCGTTGCTAACAAACACCTTTAATGGCTTGTTGATGCTAACATCGAGTGAATGGTGAACACAAGACATCTAACCAGGAATTATGGCATTGTTAGTTTCTATTGATTCTAGTTGTCATTTTTGATCCATTTACCGATAGCATCTGAAGGCATCGTGAACAAGTAAAGGTGACTGTTTTAGCAAATCACCTGGAAGTTCCGCCCTCATTTTTAACTATATGAATTTTAGTCGATTTGAACAAGACATTTCGCTTCTACAAATTCTATAATATCAGTACCTATCATACACGAGAGATTTTTGCCAGGATTTCGTAGACCGAAGTGAGAGGTGTGTCTTATACACGAATATTTACGCTTTGACTAGTTCCAGAAGAGCCTTCGACATTTTGACCTAAAGGAAGCTTACGTAGGATTGAAAGAAAATTTTCTTATAAATTGCAAAAGCCTGTACCACTAGAGCAGATCGATTTTAGAACCGTGATATTGCACTCAATTTGAAAGTTTAGGTTTGAAATGGTAAATAATGATACAAAATATTTTTTCAAAATCATTACCGTTTTTTGAGGAGACAAGTTCAGGTTGAAAATCATAGCGTTGGAATTTTATGCCGGTGATCAGTCTTATAGGACCAGCCTTATAAAACTTATCATTTGCTGAAGCTTTACAAATTGTATATGAACGATATACATGGAACACGCACATTATTACTAAATCAGTGTGCCATCAAATAAAACGTTCATTTATTTCAGTGGGAAATTATACTGAACAATTTAGTTATATTATCATGTCATATGTTATACTGTGCAGTAGTTTTAGTGTGATTCTCAATAAACAATGAAAATTTAAAAGATTTTTATCTTAAAATTTGCGCCCAGCAGTATTGTGGTGCTATATACACTTTTATCTATTTTTTGTTTCTATTATGATCTAGCAAATTTTATTCATCGAGTAGCCTTTTTTGTAATCTTTTGCAACAATTTTGTTACAGTTTCACTTATCGAATACAGCAAAAAAAATGCATATTTTGCTTGTGGTGATTCATAATTAGAAATCCGATTTGAATATATTTTCAATGTATCTAATAGAAAAGAATGAATTTTATTTGGATTTATTTTTGAAATAGTAAAATTTTGTAGTCAATTCTGAAGCAAAACTTGCGGAAATTAGGTACTTCTGCAATTATTAGGTATATATTTAAAACTAAATGCTCAAGAATTGGTAACAGTTCTGAATCTTTTGGTGTCAGTACTTATCACATCAAACCCACGCTTTTACACAGAGTTCAATGTTGATTTTCTAAACAAAGTGAAAAAACAACCTGCTCTACTGTATCAGTCTTACTGCGTAACACTACAATAAGCAATTGACTTATTTGAATGCTGTATTAGAACAGAAATGGTCTTTTTTCTGAGCAAGAATATTAACCATGATTTTCCAGTATAATCTATAATTTATTATTATTATCATAATCATCATCGCGAATTTTATCCTTTTTTCTGGAGATTATTCAATAATTCGACTCACTGAACTTACGGTCACATCACGTTGAAACATCGATTCCGGTACAATCAGCGCAGTTAAGCAATGTCGAGTATCTAAATGGGTGACCACTTGGATATACCAGATGCTGTACGATTGGATGTGAAACTGATGTAAATAATAATGGCTTGGAACTGTTAATCGGAGTCCCAATTGCCGCTGCGTTCGTTATTTTCATTTTCGCGCAAATACCTTCGGGAAAAGTATGAACCCACCTCTACTCTCCCCCAGCTATGGGTTAATTAATAAAACTTGTATCACTAAACTATTATCTAAATCGAAATGGCTACCTTTTCAATACTGTTTTGCCGTTATCACTGTTGTTAATATAATTAAGATAGTGGTAGATGATGAGGTTACTTTTATAATACTTTGTTATTCATTCTTTAATTTATACGTTCATATCTTTCGCTTTATTTCCCTCGGAAAAGAGACTGTGTCGATCCTGCCAAATTCTCCAGGTAAACATTTTGATCGGATAATTAAAAAAAAAAGACAATTGTCAAAATGTTGCAATCGGAAATGCGTGTAACGGAGGCTAGGATGTTTTAATTGGCTACATTAATTCAATTAGTGTCAGATTGCACGTGTTGAAAAGAGAATCAATTTCATGACAGGAAACCAGAGGGAGCCTATGAGCAATGAGGAAATTTTAAGGAATTCTTTACACTAACCCAAAAGCTACTCGATGTAATTATTGAATAGGGTTATTTTATGAACATAAGAATTATAGATTATGAAAAAAATGCCGGATAACTGTAATATACCGTATCTATGAACACTAATGGGTATGTCCCAGTCCTGATAAATACGTTGGACACAAATTTAAGTGGAGGTAATATGCTGTCTACACTGTCAGCGTGAGCTGTCAGTGTCGGGGAAACTCTGGTCGTGTCGAACTCTCTGCATTTGGGCAGAGAGGAACTCGGACGAGGCTATGCCGAAGAGTAGTCTTGTTCGGGGAGGTAGACAGAAACCCGATCCAGCGTATGCGGGGTCTACGAGCAATTTGTGCCCAAGCCCACGGGCTCGGATTACCGCACATTAAATTTGGCCTTGTGCCACATCCTACCTCGTGGGGAGGCAGGTAAATATCGTAATATTCTAAGTGGTCTACACTAGATGTGGTTTACCTACTTCACGCCGCTGGCGAGTATTGTATTTTCTTGATATTATAAAGATTACCATTTTATTTCCAACCTTCGTTTTGGCTATTCCTCATTCAGTAACCTTTTCATGGTTACAGCACTAACAGTTGACCCTAGACGTAAAGAGATTGAGATTGTAGTGGTCAGAGAAACATACTCTCGGAGGATTGTTCCACAGAGCAGCGGTACTTGCGAAGAAGCTGTTTGAATGGAGTTTCCTTCTTACCAATAGAATCTGAAGGTAATGAAGGTGGTTCGCTCCCTGTGAACATGGCATGGCGGGTCTTAGCTGTAAAGATTTGTACTGATGGAACTAGGAATGTAATTCGAAACAAAAATGACACATAATCAGAAAGAGACAGTTAAAATTTTTGGGACACGTAATGAGGGAAGGTTTGGAGAATTTGACACTCACAAGACACAATGGATCCAAAAGGTACATCGGAAAACAGCTAGTAACTAACCTAATGAGCTTGTGCAAATGGATGACAAAGATGACAAATAGGGAGTTGTGGGGAGTCATGATCGCTTACGTTCTGAAGAGACACGGTGCATAAAACCAAACTGGGGATTAAGAAAAAGTTGTTTTTAAAAAGTTACAACAGGGATGATAGCCAAGCTTAACTCTTCGTTTCCTTAAAAAAAAATTATTTGCTTCGAATTCCAAGTTACTAAGAAGAGATGATACGGGGGGGGAGCATTAATTCTACAGTAAAATGTAATTAAACTCAATGTATACAATATTTTACAAACCTAAATAATGTTACAGCAAGAATTTAGAATAAGACAATATAAAATAAAGTCACATTGAATATTACTGTCACATCTGGTCTGGTGATTCTGTTATGTATTTAGAGATTCTTGATACAAAGAACAATCTGCAATGTTATTAATACTGGCCTGACATCTCGGCTTCAGACACTTTATAACCACCAAAACGTAGCTTCCTTGTGCCTTTTCTATAAATATTGCCATGGTAATTGTCCTGATGAGCTTTCCTCTTTGGAACATAGACTTTATGAATTCAACCGTATTACTAGATTGGCGGTTAAGTCACATCCTTTTATAGTTGAAATGGTTACATGTAACCGTAAGTTTTATGCTAACAATTTCCTCTCTCGAACTTCTCGCCCGTGAAACTTTCTTCCGGCTTCTTGCTTTCCAGTGCACATTGATGTTAAAAAATTTAAATGCAATGCCAATCGTTATTTTAATTCATGTTCTTTATTGTTCTCTCTCTTTAATAATGTTTTGTTTTTCTTTCTTTTTCGCACTCTCTCAGTTAACCGTTGTGTCATAGTGGCTTTATTGTTTGCAAATATTTGAATACATTTTCATAAATTTGTTTCAATAGAAAGAAAAAATCAGGTTGAGACATAATTAATTTCAGTTTGGCAGGAAGCAACTGTAACGACGAATTATCATCCTAAATAACCGTTCGTTAAATACGTCATAAAAAGCGATGAAAAATCGGTTACATACAACGATGTTCAACGTGGATTAACAAGAATAAATCTCCACAACCCACCCTAAAAGCTGAGCTTCATGGAAGAAAGGAACTAATGTGCGTGTGGCGGATTCATTTGGGTATTATTCATTTAGAGTTCTTAAAACGCAAGGAAACTTTAAATGCACATTAATGCCACCAGCAGCTGCAACGTGTCCATAAAGATTTTGTCGAAACGCACCGTGTACTCATCAATAGGAAAAATGTTATTCTCCTCCAAAGCCGAATAGAGCAAGAACACAGAAAAATAATTTTGAAACTCTGTTGGTCCGTTTTATTCCACCCGCCTAATCTTGCACCAACCGATTATTACGTTTTTTCGATCAATGCAAATCGCTTTGACGGGGAAATCTTTCTCTAATGATAACCAAGATTCAAGAGTTCGTTGAAACTTTTCCCCTAAACACTTACGAAATTTTACACAGAAGGTATCGAAGAGCTGCATAAGTGGCTAATGTTGCTAGGAAGCCATTACAAATAATGGGAAATATATAATAAATAAAATGTAATTGTACTTCATTTTTTGACGAATAAAAATGATAGACAAAAACCGAAATTATTTATGACTAATAAAAGTTAAATTTTGTCAAAATACACATGACTTATTCAAAATGTGTTCTTTATTTGGTTAAAATCTGTTGAATAAAATGTGGAACGCAGGTGTAGACAGTGAATCTAGAAAAATCAAGTCTTTAAATATAATCTTAGACATCCAGCGAAATATGGCGTCCGAAAAGTTGACTCATTTTGTTGACGATCGAAAGTGACAGATGACATTTGCCGGATTCGCTTTTTTTTTTTTCTTTTTTTTTTTTTCTTTTTTTTTTTTTTTTTTTTTTTTTTTTTTTTTTTTTTTTTTTTTTTTTTTTTTTTTTTTTTTTTTTTTTTTTTTTTTTTTATTTTTTTTTTTTTTTTTTTTTTTTTTTTTTTTTTTTTTTTTTTTTTTTTTTTTTTTTTTTTTTTTTTTTTTTTTTTTTTTTTTTTTTTTTTTTTTTTTTTTTTTTTTTTTTTTTTTTTTTTTTTTTTTTTTTTTTTTTTTTTTTTTTCTTTTTTTTTTTTTTTTTTTTTTTTTTTTTTTTTTTTTTTTTTTTTTTTTTTTTTTTTTTTTTTTTTTTTTTTTTTTTTCTTTTTCTTTTTTCTTTTTCTTTTTCTTTTTCAATAGACTACGCGAAAACGTAAGGAGAAAACAGCTCGTTTCTTGCAACTTTTTAGCATCAAGATAAAAAAAAAATATTTGGCCTATTTTCAAATTTAAAATAGTCTGTGAAATTAATTGCATACATATTTGACATAAACCTCTCATCTGTGTGAGAATTTGAAAGATCTTGCTACAAAAATTAGAAAAACATGTCAAAATAAACTGGTCGCACAGTATTATTGTTAGGAAACATAAATCAGTAATGGGGAAAATATAAATTCTACAAAAGCGTTCAGGAGAGTCAGTCAAGTCTTGGATTTAGCTGTAATTGATAAAAACAAGATTCAAATTTACGTTATACAATATTATTCTTACTTAAGAAATCGCAACACAATGTTATTAAACTTGATTATTATATTGGGTAGAAAATATTCTACTATTGGATGGGGGGGTAATAGTAATATTAACCGTTCCCCTACAAGGAAACACTCGACATTCATTGACTTACTGTCAGTTGAAATTTATAAAATCTTAATCTTAAAACGGTTGTTTCCAGAAAATAAGTTTCTCAAGTCCACTGTTATTGCTCTTTCCTGTATTGATGCGGTTTCATTCCTTGCCTTTTGTTTGGGCTAGAGGGGGAGTCAGCATTTTATGTCCTTTATTCTCTCTTGAGTTTCATGTGCTACCCGTTTTAGTTCCTGTTGTAAGTTCTCGAATGATGTAATTTCTTTTATCTGGTACAGTTCCTTTTGATTCTGTAACGCCAGTTCCCAAGGTTTGATGAAGGATGGTCCTTGTTGAGAGCTAGACGCATCACTTGAAGCCATTTTTGACCATCGATCATCTGAGAAAACGGTTGTATGTAGCAGACAGTTTAGATATTTGTGAACAAGTTTGGCGCCATGGTCATTCATGGCGCCAAACTTGTTCACAAATATCTAAACTGTCCATAGGAAAGTTTCGATCTGCCGAGTCTATTTAAGAAACATATCTCGAGTTTTTTTATTTTTTAAATTTGAAATGAAATTAACTTTGCTGACTCTGGACCGTGCTCAGAATTGTTCTGTCCAGCTAACATTAAACGTTTTCGCAACTCTACAGATATGCTGCATTTTCATTGGGAGATATGTAATGTGTCGACGTTACTGTAAAGTTATCATAAACAATTTTTGACCCCCTTCAAAATTAACCATTCATCCACAAAATTATCTCAGTGTTGTTGTAACTTTACGAAATACTGTGATGTAACGAATATGCATACACCTGGGTCTCCCCTCACAGTAATATGACTGGCTGGTGTCAGCCATAAATACAGATTGATGTGGAGGTACAGGACGACGCCTATTGCTTTACCACTACGACGAGGACCAGTCCATTACGGTTACCTGTTAGATTGTCCTACTCGGTTACAGTAGTCCAAAACCACTTTACTACTTCGAACAAATATATCCCTTTCCGGACATATCATACTGTAGCTGAAAAATGCCTCACTGATCAAATAATGTCTATATTTTTCCTTCACTTAGCATGGTTTCGAATGTTAAAAAATACGATACGAAATTTTATAATTGAGAATCATAAATTTAGATGATGAATGATCGTTCCAATACCTTTCGGGTATTTATTATCCACTTTCGGTTTATCTAATATAAGTCAACGTATTTTCAACGTTATAAGATAACATTGCGGGCACGTTGTGGGTTGTCTGCAAAGAAAACATTTTTGCAACTTCATTTTGTCAGCTGGAGCGGTGCTCCAGTTTAATAGTATGTTTAAGCTCTATAATAATGATATTAATCATGATATAAAGAATAAAAAAAAACATTATAAAAGATAACCCTTATATCAAAAATATCTAAATCAGAGTTTCCGAACCCGGGCGATTTCAAGTGTTGAGTGGGTGATGAGCAGTTGAACAGAAAAATGGTGGGCAGTATAGGATTTTGAGTATTAAAAGGTAATTCAACATATGCAACTCGAAAAAAATATTCAGGAGATATGCAAAGAACCTGTATAATAATAATAAATAAAACTAGGGGCTAATTGAGAATAACTGGGTGACATTTCTAGACAAGATATAAATATCCCCGCAAACAACAAACATTTTTTTTTTTTTTTTTTTGTATTTTCCATAGTTTTGAGAAGCATTATTAACATTCAAATAGGTTTTCAGACGAAATAATATATTTTTTCGGATATAAATCAGGTAAAGGAAGATAACAAAAAATACTCGCGGAATTTTTATTAGTTGCTAGTAGTGTATATTCTTTTGGATTTTATAATTATGAACAAAAATCGCTTAATTTTTTTTTTGTCAACATTTATAATACTAACCGTAATGATAAAACTAACTCATATATCTCCAATAACCAAGTTCCTTTTTTCTTTAATACGGCAGCAGCCGCTGCATATGCAACGTTATTTGTTACCTACCTTATGTATTTTTTTAGTAAATCGTAAAGTCATTCTGTGAACCAGTAGTAAACTTTAACCAAACAATTTTGGCACGTTTTTTTAATCTTTACTATGCAGGTGAGCAGTGGAATTTTTTCCCATATGAATGTGGGCGTTGACGCAAAAAAATGTTTGGGAAACCCTGATCTATATCAAGAGTAGAAAGTTGGTTATGTGAATCGCTTTGATGTGTGATTTCCTCAAGCGAACAAATTTGTTGGATAGTAATTATGTGAGTTTCTCTATTTAAATATAACGTCTATGCTAATTCTTTAAACAAATTGTGACTACGGATATAACAAAAGCAACAATCGACGAAAACTGTCTGATCAGAATTAGTTTAAAAAAGAATGCATCTTTTTTTCTTTTTCTTTTTTTTTTTTTTTTTTTTTAATTTAATGAGACAATCTTCCCAACCGTAGTTATGATATGGTTGAGAATCTTGCCTTATATTCTAGCGAATTATCGGAATGTTGTCGTATAGGTAAGTTCAATTCTTCTTCCGACTTTCAAACTTTCTAATCACATTGAAAAGCCCAGCGGGGCTATACCAATTACCCCGATAAAGATAATGACAATCACAGTCATTCTTTTCATTTTTATTTTTCAATTCTCTTACAAAGCCAATCTAATTTCCTAGTTTTTCATTTACTTTCAGCGATCTCAACGAATGGCTCTTTTATTCTGGATTCAGAAAAACAAAATTTTCAAGTCCAATATTTAAAAAAAAATTGATTTTGTTCACATGGTTAAATTACAGTTGTTTGCATAAAGCGGGAAAATGTTTTCGATTGTAAGATTTTATTTTTCTGAGTGAATATTGTAATAACAATGACTTTTCTAGATATAAGTTCTACTATTTAACCCATGCCTAGAGGGAGGGGTGGTTTCATATATTTCCCAAAGGTATTTGCGCGTAAGTGAATTTAACGAATTGAACTGGAATTCGAACTCTGCTCTCCGATTTCTAATTCCGAACCGCTATCTATTATATTCTTCGCACGTCCAAATCGTTGTGTTAGGAAAATAGTGTTGTGTCGCTATCCCAAATAGAAAGAACTTCTTTACTTTGAAAATTAATATTTTAAATTAGATTTTTTTTTCTAGCAATGTAGTAAACACTAGCATTGTTGAGGAATATGCATTAAACAAGGACAATAATTCAATTCCGCGGAAATTACATACATGCTGCAATTTTTCAATCAACTCTTCTGACCAGCGATTGTAATATCCAGGAAACTCCCAATCAGTACAAGAATTGTGAGATTTAATTATATTTATTACTATCAATCTTCTGTCTCATGAGATCGAGCACTTTAATTGCAAAGACCACTTTCCTTAAAAACGTTATCTTCCATAAATAATGATTGACACTTTATTGGACGAAGCGTAATCTTTGTCAGTGTTTATCTCTTTATAATCTGTTCCTAAAGTATCTAGGCGTTTAGCATTAATAAAAAGCAGCAAATAGCCTAACTAATATAATGAAACTTTATGGAATAGAACACACTGTGCCCCTTTCACTTTCCAAAACTGTCTGAAAAGTTCTCTTTGGACATTGCCATCAACCGTTTCACATTGTTCTCTTTAATCTCGTCCAAGGTGTTTCAATAACGGTTTAAGTTTTCAAATATGCTGAGTTGCTAGGAGATTAATCTGATATTTATGTGGAGCTGGAAGATCTTATTTTCGAAATACAATAAAAAAAACAACAGAAAAAGAATAATATACTCGTTTAGTGTTAAGGAATGCAACATCCAAAATGTATACAAGCACTCTCCTTTGATTCACAAATTGTATCAAGACCGCGTAACCGTTTTGAGAGTAATTCAGTGGTTGAATACTTTTAGAACAGACCAATTTCTTAACCAGATGTCCTCAGTCTAAACACAAGTAAAATCCCAATTATTAACTTAGTATAAACATTAACAAATGTACTCGCCAACAGGATAGGCGTGCATACAAATGTCCATCACGTGCTTTAGTAAAGCGTTGTAGTTTTGCCAATAAAAACCCAGAAATAATTTTCTTTTTTCTTTTCTTTTTTTTCTTATTTCTATTTTTCTCTTTTTACTTTTTTTTTATTTATTTTTTTCCTTTTTATTCTTTTTTTTTTCTGTTTCTTTTTTTTTTTTTTTTTTATTTATTTTTTTTCTTTTTTTCTTTTTTTCCTTTTTCTTCTTTTTTTATTTTTTCCCTTGTTTTCGTTTTTTCTTTTTTTCCCCTTTTTTAATTTTTTCTTTTTTCATTTTTTTCATATTTTTTTGTTTTTTCGTTGTTTTTTTTCATATTTTTTTCCTTTTTTCATTATTTTTTTGTTTTTCATATTTTTTTCGTTGTTTTTCATATTTTTTCCCCTTGTTTTTCATATTTTTTCCCCTTGTTTTTCATATTTTTTCCCCTTGTTTTTCATATTTTTTCCCCTTGTTTTTCATATTTTTTCCCCTTGTTTTTCATATTTTTTCCCCTTGTTTTTCATATTTTTTCCCCTTGTTTTTTTTTTCCCTTGTTTTCATTTTCTTTTTTTTCCCCTTGTTTTTCATATTTTTCCCCTTGTTTTTCATATTTTTTTTTTCCCTTGTTTTTCATTTTTTTTTTTTTCCCCTTGTTTTCATTTTTCTTTTTTTTTTTTTCCCTTGTTTTTCATTTTCTCTTTTTTTTCCCCTTGTTTTTCATTTTCTCTTTTTTTTCCCCTTGTTTTTCATTTTCTCTTTTTTTTCCCCTTGTTTTTCATTTTCTCTTTTTTTTCCCCTTGTTTTTCATTTTTTTTTTTCCCTTGTTTTTTCATTTTTTTTTTTTTTTTTTTCTTGTTTTTCATTTTCTTTTTTTCCCCTTGTTTTTCATTTTCTTTTTTTTTTATGTTTTTTTCATTTTTTTTTTCATTTTCCCTTTTTTTTTTTCTTGTTTTTTTTTTCATTTCATAAGCTAGTCACGCAACGACAATCTAAAAACTAACAATACAATATCTGCTAAAAAATCTTAAACATCTTTGCATTTTTAAATTTACTGGCTGAAAGCATATCTTAAACATTTGACTGAATGTCTAAAGATCTAATAGAGGAATTATATGCGTCCACAAAGTCCTATGACTGATAAAGATCCGTGATCATTTCAAACGTCATTAAGAGTAGAACAAGGAGGAAATGAGGGCCCCAGGCAAGTTAATCTATTCCTAAACTATGCTCTGCGTGTGTACAAACACACATGTAAAAGGAGCACTAATCATTTAACACATTGACTGTCAGAATTCAATTAGAAAATCTGCCTTCGCACGCAAACTTCATAATAGCAAAAAATATTAGTTGATTTCTAGCTTCAACATAAGTCTTAACTGTTTTCACACTAAAACTATCACTGCAAATAAACTCGTTGCTGGCACCCGTAGAAGAAAATGTCTCAGAAAATAACAAGCATGAGATAACTCGTTGTTGGCAGATTTTATTAAGACGCCGACTACGAGTTATCTTGTGCATGGCAGTCAATGTATTAAGCATTTCGTACCATGTCTCAAACGAATTTACGAATAGAAAGCCGCGACCCTGATTTCAATATACTGGTGACAAGGGGGGGACGTTGCAAATTTAAAATAGAAAATAAGGAAATTGAACAGAAAATACGCTAAGGTGGTAGTAGTTTCGCCTAATACCGCAAGATAGTACAAAACCAAAACATTAAATTAACATCTCTACTCACTTTCTTAAATAGACTCGTCAGATTTCCCATGGATGCTATGCATCGTATCGGTAACATTCGCCGTAAGCATTTTTGCCGTGGGAAAACTCACCTTTTGAATTTTCGCCGTGTAGAATTTTTGTCGTAAGACAATTTCGCCGCATTTTTTTTTTTCGATACCCTTATCTTGAACGTCCTTTTTGCAGTAATGTTCAGTTTCATATGCACAGTACCTTGTTATCAAGTATATTTTAATTATATAACAAAGTGGTATTTTAAATTGTTTAAATTTTTGCGTTTGATGAATTGAATATCACTTATACCTTGAATTAAAAGGTGGTGTGTTGTTATAATGTTATGTTCAAATATAAAAAAGTATAATTTCAATATTTAGGTAGTTATAGTGAATTTAAAACAGTTTACGTTTGCAAATAATCTGTGTAAATTTAAAAAAAACTGAGTTTGAAAAGGCTATCTTTCTTTGAACAGGTATTTTATATTGAAGTTGATTGTGTATTCAAGCTTTAAGTTCGTTTGAATTAATATATATTGCTTGAGTGAGAATTAATGCCAGCCTGATATTATGTTAGCAGAAAGTTGAACGTTAAGTCTGAAATATGAAATTGCGTGACGTAGGTTCGATGTCAAGTTGAAATGTTTTATGCTCCTCACTGACGAGGATGAATGATGTAGGATTTTGATCCTATAACTTCGCTCATTAAAACGTTTAAATCGAAGTAACAACTGTGTGAGCCAGATATACTTGACAGAAAGGTTCTTCACATTTAAAAAAAAATGCGGCGAAATTGTCTTACGGCCAAAATAAAGTGTCGTTCCAGAGACATTAGATAAAGAATTGGTCAGTATAAGTAGTACCCTACAACGTAACAACTACCCTGGGTACATGGCAGCAGCCAAAAAAAACTGGGATAGGTGAGTACAAGAGGAGGACAAAACCACTCAGAAAACAGTCTGATAACCACTTCACATAAGGCAGGCAGAGAAAATACAAAGGATCTGTGGTCCATATAACATCAGGACAATCTTCAAAAACTTAATGACACTTCGCAGATATCTCTCCCGAGTGAGACCCCCATAGAGGAGAACATGACTAAAGACTGTGTGTACGCTATCCCGTGCAGCTGCGGAAAGGAATATAAAGGGGAGACCCTTAAGGTAAGGCTTCAAGAACACCAGAAAGCTGTAACACGAGCAGAAGTGTAAAAATCATGCGTGGCTGACCACATATGCAGAGAGAAGGAAGATCACCGCCCTCTGTGGGATCAAGTTTAAATCATAGTCAAAGAACACCAATGGAAAATTCGTAAACTTAAGCAATCAGCATATATGCTAGGCTACAAAAATCTCCTGAGCCGACCAAGCATAGAAATGAATACAATATAGTAATAAGGAGTACCAGAGAAAAGTGATAATAACAGCAAAAATTGCATTATGAGCACTGGTAAAAATTGTTGCTGAAGACATTAGGTTTATAATAACCAGAAATTCATACGCAGATGTCCTCAGGACACATGGCACAGTGGATAAAGGTGTTAGTTAGATCCAGTGACAGGACCAAAAGAGGGTGAGTTCAATACCCGGTTAAGGTTTTGGAGAACTTTCAGAGAAATTAACAGGATATACCTGATAACTGACACCCATTAAACATGGCATGTGGACCTAGAACAGTCTACCCCAGTGAGCGAAATAAAGGGTTCAGTTCGACATTCCAACCACCTAAAGAAGGCCGAAACGTTGTAATAAATATGGCGACAGAGATGAGGACAATAGTCCAAATAATGTAAATAATGTACAGAAATATTCAGAGTATACTGAGGCAAATATCTGCTGACTATGATTATCACTGAAGACACCATTACCAATGTCTAAGTTCTACATAATCTACAAAATGCTGTCAACGATGTCGGGCTCTGTTAATGCCTCAAAAGCTGTATTCATAGGCTTCAACAAGCAAGGTTCAATACAAACTGTCTCAATTGAATCAATAAAATCTGTCGAATCTTTTGTATTCCTAGGAAACGAAATAGATTCTACTGAAAAGGATGTGAAAATCTGCATACCTAAAGCCTGGGTCGCCTTGAATAAAATAATCTGACCTAACAATCAACCTCAAGCGAAGATTCTTGCGAGCCACTGTAGAGGCGGTGTTAATGTATAGTGCCACTGCTGGAAAAGTTTACAGTTCGATCACTTGCATTTTCACGGTATACACACTTGATAAATATACGCATTAGAAAAATAAATACACAAATCGTCGTCAGATGAGTTTCGACTTAAAAGCACATTGCAAATCAATGTGATTTCTCATCTTCAGATTGGCTGGTCAATACCGAATATATCTTCTGCTCATGCCCATTGATGTTTCTTCAACATACACAATACAATTCGTGGAGTTATGAAGATAGTGTTTTGTCACTATTCCAAATAGAAAGAACCCGTTTGCTTTGAAAATCATATTTTAAATTCTAGCCATTTTCTTAGCTCAAACACTACCAGTGTTGAGAAATATGCACTAACCAGAGACAATAATTAAATTATATATTCACTATTCTGAGTTCTGCGGGAATTACATACATGTTTTAATTTTAAAATCAATTCTCCAGACGAGTGATTGTAATACCCGGAAAACTCCGAGTCGAGACAAGATAAGTAAGCATTTAATTTTATTTATTATTAATATTCTGTCTCATGATATCGAGCACTTTAATTAACATTTTCCACTTGAAGGCTGTTGTAGAGTAATTTTCACAGTGGAAGCTTGTATTTCACTAAGTCGGTCCTAAATTAGGTTCGACATACAAAACGTTAGGAACTTGAAATGATAGTTAATGACGCAGCAATCTAGTTGTGGGGCTCATACTTTAATGTCCGACATCGACTGACTCACACAACTCACTCAGCTTCACTGGCGACTGCCACTACTACTCCTTATCTGTGGGAGAGTCTATTTACAATAGAAATAGGTACGTTCCGGTATAACAAAGGCACATTGTAAATCAGTTTGATTTTTCATCTTCAGCTTGGATAGTCGTTACCAAGCATACACTTCTACTGAGGTTCATTGTTTTTTCTTCAACACTCACAGAGCCAACATGTGAATTATGCTGTAACAATGCAGACCAAACCTAAGTTACATTTCAAGAATATGCACATCTAGGATCATATAGGGTTTGAATTTAGAGTTCACCTACTCTTATCCTGGTTGCCAACCATGACTAGAGAATTCTGTACGTCCCTATATTTAACCCATAGCTGGGAGAAGGAGAGATGGATTGAAAGGATATTTATGCGAAAGTGAATATAACGATCTCGACTAGAATTCGAACTCGGCTAGTCGATATCTTGTTCCACGTCTCGAAATATTACAGCACATTCACATCCAAGTCCGCGGTTAAGGTCGGAAAATAGAACTGTAGCTCCGTGTGGTATACGATGTATGCAGGCGCTCTCATATTTTTGGCAAATGATGTATGCTCTGGAGCAATGGTTAGCACAGGTCGACTCGCATCACGTTCTTAGCGTTGTTTCATGACTGTAGCCTTCTGTCAAATAAAGCTAAATACTGCTTGATTATATGCTGATCATGTGTATACGTATGTGATATATAGGCTCAAACAATAATATTCCATGGCTATAATTTATTACATTGGAATGGAATTTCCGACATCAGACCTACAAATTCAAAAAGTCTTTTCGAATTTGTTGAATTGGATCGTGATTACAATTCCAATGAAATAAATTATAACCATGCAATATTAGGGTTGAGCCTTTTATATTCTTGATCTGTTCTGGATATTGAGCTCTACCGGGATTCTATCCCCTTATATAGAGGGAAATATATATATATATATATATATATAATATGTGTGTGTGTGTGTGTGTGTGTATATATACAACCACACACATTGTGTGTGTAATAACGATAATAAAACAGTTAAGAGTTTCGCACAAATGAGCCGGTGTTAACCAGTACATGTGCTTGCGTTCATACACACGCGCACACCTTTTTCGTGTATTCGGCTTCATTCTTCTTAATATTTCACGCGGTGTTGTGTGGTTTCCTCTCCCTTTTCCTTATCCGATTTCTTCCCATCTCCTATTTTGTTCCAAATCCTCCTTCCAACCCCGACCGACCGCAGCCACCTTACGATATCTACTCCCACTCACAACAACAAACTTTGATTCGCCATGTGACGTCCTCTCTCTCTCTCTCTCTCTCTCTCTCTCTGCCATTAAGTTCTTTTCCTACTCCTACCACTGTTCATTACTTATCTTTTTCCGTTCCCAATGTCACCTAATCCGCTCTTCTCCTCCAGTTCTTGTTAATCCTCCTCCTCCTCCTCCTCTTTGTTGCCTACCCTCTTTGCTGCCTCGGGTTCTGCCATGTGGTCTCCAGGAAAAACAAAAGCGACACGCTAATTAGATCTTCAATGTGATTCCACGTGAGATTTCCAGTATTGCCGATTGCAAATTGAATTACACGAACATTCAGTCGAACGCACGAGCATAAGAGTCTCAGGCAGAAAAAAAAAATGAGGCATGGTGGAGAGTGGGTATTCCAGGAGGAGGATGGAGAATGGAGAAAAAGGGGAAGTAATATTGGAAAAGTTGGTGCATCGCTTGTGGACCTCCATACTTAGAAATAAACGAGTTTTGTTGCAAGTCCTCCTTTTGTGCACGGGAGCCATAACCATCGTCGACCTCATCACACTCACCGTATTTACAAAACCCGCCATCCCCCAGGACCAAAATTTTCAACCATTTCCCCTTAGTCCTTCCCTCATTCTGTCTCTTTCTTTCTAACTTTGTCTTTTCGCTAGTCATCACCTGTTTCCTTTGCCATATCTTTTTTTTAACTACTTTTTCTTTTTATTTCCCATTTCATTCTTTCTCTATTCTTTCTTTCACTCTTCTTTCTTTTTACCTCTATCTCTAGTTTTCTTTTCCTTTTTTCTTTCTTTTCCTTTTTTCTTTCTTTTCCTTTTTTCTTTCTTTTCCTTTTTTCTTTCTTTTCCTTTTTTCTTTCTTTTCCTTTTTTCTTTCTTTTCCTTTTTTCTTTCTTTTCCTTTTTTCTTTCTTTTCCTTCTTTCTCTTTTACTTTTTCCTTTCTTTTCCTTCTTTCTCTTTTTCTTTTTTTCCTTTCTTTTCCTTCTTTTTACTTTTTTTCTTTCTTTTCCTTTTTTCTTTTCCTTTTTTCTTTCTCTTTCCCGCTCTCTCTCTCTTTCTCTTTCTTTCTATCACTCTTCCTCTCTTTCGCTTTCTCTCTCTCTTTCTTTTTTTATTTTCTTTCTTTTTTATTTTCTTTTGTTTTTTGTCTTTTCTTCTTTCTACGTCTTGTGTTGTCTTTTTAAAATTTTTATCGTTTCTTTTCTCTGCCTTAATTCCCCTTCCCCGAAATTTTCACCATATTTACAAATCAGTTATTCCCCGGGATCATAATCTTCCATCATCCCCTCGGTCTTTCCCTTATTCTCTGTCTCTTTCTTTCTCAATTTCTCTTTTCGGTAATCATCACCTGTTTTCTTAGACGTACCTTTTTTTTTCTTCTCATTTTTTTTCCTTTCTTTCTCTCTTTCGAGTTTGGCTTTCTTCTTTCTTTCCACGTCTTCTCGTGATTTCTTTTTATCTACTTTTCTTCTTTACTTGCTTTTTTCTTTTTTCCTCTTCATTTTTCTCTGTCAAAATTCCTCCTTCCCTACATTTTCACATTATTACTAACAGTAGCTACATCATCAGTATTATCACTCTTCCTATTACCATCATGTTTTCTTTCCATCAACATTTTTGTCGTCAGTCTCTTTTATTGTTTACAATTTATTATGTTTTTAACAGAATGTCAGAAATAATAACCGTTGTTTTAGTCGTTATCAATATTATTATTTGCAAGTTTTCACACCAGAAGGAACTGGTGGCTTACGTCGGAGTAAGTCTCCCCAGTACTCTCCTCAGCTAATTTTGGTAATGCTGTCATCGGAATGATTTCTGTTCTTTTCGGAATTTCATTTTGTTCCTCTCCTTTTGCAAGAGAAAGAAAGCCAAACTGGAAAGAAGAAAAAGTAACAAGTAAAACGATCCAGACGGAAAAATGAAAAGAAAAGATGAAAAAAAGAAAATGATAAAATTAGAAAAACATTGAGAAGATGTAGAAAGGAAAGAGAGAAAAAAATAATTTTTTCTTTCTCTTTGCACGCTCGCTAAGAATGTTTCAAGTGCTCTAATAAATCTAGTCAACACTGTCACTTTCATGCTTTCCGAATTTTTTTTCCAGTTTTTTCATCCTGCATTTTATTTCCTTTCAAGTTTACACTGCTGTCTATTGAAACATCGACGACACCAAAGAATTTGTTAATTTTCCTCTTTATAGAAGTGATAAAAAATCTTTTTTTTTTCTTTTCCTTCACTTTTATTAATTACACGTTATATTAGTAATTATTATCAAATTTTTTTATTCATTCTTTTTTATTACTTTTTTTTTATTTTCATTCAACAATCCTTATTTCCCTTCTGTTATTTACATCTTATCTTCTATTTTCCCATTTATATCATCAAGCTAAAAACTTCTGGGTTTTATTCAAATAATTTTAGTAATTTTTCTAATAATTATTCTTTCTTTTCTATTTTTTTTTCTTTTTGCCTATTTTTTTTTTTTTTAGGCGGCAACTTTTTCACTTTTCTCTTCTTTACACGATTTGCTTTCAATTTTGTTCGATACTTTTTTATTCACAATTTAATCGTTATTTATTCTTTCGGTGGCTTCCCGTTTTTTCCTGGGATTGCTTTTTCTTTCCAACATTTTTGCACAGTTTATTTTCCTTCTTCATGACAATTTGATCAGATTGAAACCTGTTTTCTTTGTCATCACGTATGTTTTCTAATTACTTATAATTTGTCTCCTCTTCCCCTTTCCTCTGTTTTTTTCTTTCTTCCCCTTTCCTCTGTTTTTTTCTTTCTTCCCCTTTCCTCTGTTTTTTTCTTTCTTCCCCTTTCCTCTGTTTTTTTTCTTTCTTCCCCTTTCCTCTGTTTTTTTTCTTTCTTCCCCTTTCCTCTGTTTTTTTTCTTTTTTCCTCTGTTTTTTTCTTTCCTCTGTTTTTTTTTTCTTTCTTCCCCTTTCCTCTGTTTTTTTTTCTTTCTTCCCTTTCCTCTGTTTTTTTTTTTCTTCCCCTTTCCTCTGTTTTTTTTTTCTTCCCCTTTCCTCTGTTTTTTTTCTTTCTTCCCCTTCCCTCTGTTTTTTTTCTTTCTTCCCCTTTCCTCTGTTTTTTTTCTTTCTTCCCCTTCCCTCTGTTTTTTTTCTTTCTTCCCCTTCCCTCTGTTTTTTTTCTTTCTTCCCCTTCCCTCTGTTTTTTTTCTTTCTTCCCCTTTTTCGTTTTTCTCTCCTTCCATGTCTCCTTATTTAAACTTCCTCTTTTTTCATATCCTCCTTTTCATGTTTCTCTGTTTTTTACTGTCCCCCACTCTTTTCTCTCCTACTCTTTTCCTGTTTTTTTTTTTTTACACTTATTTTTTCTCTTCCTTCTTTCTTATTTCTCTTTCTCATCCCTCCTTGTCGTTTTTCCTCATCCTTTTCTTATTATTTTCTCGCATCGACCTATTCAAAACCATTCGGACTCATCTGATATCAAATTCTTTGTCTCTTTTTTTCGTTTCCTTTTCTTCATTTTACTCCAGGATATATTCCAATTTCATCTTATTTATTTATATTACAGCTTACCTTTTTCTCCTCGTATTTCGAACCCTCTCAACCTTTCTTTTGTTTATTTTTTACCTTCTTTTGCACTCATTTTCCTTCAGGAACCTTTTTTTCACATCTATCGTATTGTGCACCGACTTCTTTTCATCGTTTCTCTTCCTCATATTTTCTTTGTTCAAGCGTCAAATTCAAATCATTTATTTTATTTCTTTTATTTTCTACTTTTGACGGCATTTATTTTTCTATCTTTATTCCTGCATATTATACATTTTTCAATTTTCTTTTTACTTTTTCTTCTTCCATTTTCTTTCTTTGCATACAATTATTCTTCTTCCATTTTCTTTACTTCTCCGTTAATTGTATTTTTCAATTTTCTTTTTCTTCTAATTTTCCTTCTTTAGCTTTCTTCTTCTCCCTTAGTTCTTTTAAATTTTTTTTTTCAATTCTCTTTTTCTTCTTCTCCAAAGTTTTTTTTCAATTCTCTACAATTTTTCTCTCTCATACAATTAATTTTTCAATTTTTAAAAATTTTCTCGAAAGATTTTTTTAAAAATATTTCTTTTAATAACCCTCTCCCAATATCATTCTCTCATTCTCTTCCGATGCTTCTCATTTTCTTCTTCCTTCTTGTAGTTCTTCATCAATTCTCCTGTGCCTGTCACTGTTGTCGAATGGCGAGCATTGGTCGCGAATCACGTCGGCTTAAAAATCAATAGCACTCAACGACCTATTTCTGTTAAATAACACAGCTTCTCTGTTTAGAAGAAAGGACACCAGAAACAACCAAACCTTGATAAACAACCACAACGTCTACAACAATAACAAGAAGTATTTATTTGGAATAAACGTAAAAACTAAACAGAGGCATTTCCAAAATAATACGCATAATCCCAACTGCGCATGCTCACATGTGCATCTGCACACACAGGTGTATGTGCTTATGAATGTATCGTAACATGTTCGTGCATATATAATAACATGTATATATAATATATATAAGTAACATACTACTTAGGCACATGTATAAATATATGAAGAGATGGAAAAGTCAGAATTTCTGAAAGGGATTGTCATTGCTCTTAAACTTACATAAGTTCATTGTAAGAATAACCTTTCGTTGACGTGTATTCACTTGAGAATCAAAAAGCCTCTTTACTTTCTTCTACAGGTAGATAAATTGATAGATGTAGAAAAATCGATGCATGAACAAATGGGTAAGCAGAGATTGATATCGAAAGAGATTAAGATAGATTCATGGATGAAATTTCTGATAAGACTGGAATAAAATGCCACATCTGTCTATATTTCTGAGATGAGGTAGTGTAACTATTTACACTATCTACATTGTTCGGACTAATGTCCTCATCTTTATTATCATATTTCGGTCGTTCTACGCTCCGGCCTTCTTCAGGTAATATACGTTAGAATTTTGAACCGAAGCGCATATCACCTTAAGGATGCCGGAGCGTATAACGGCCGAAACGTTGTGAATATGACAATAAAGAAAAGAACCACAGTTCGAACAATATTAGTAGCGTAAATAAATACTAGATGTTATATAATGTTTTAAGGTATGCTATATTTATGGGTTAAAGTGCTCAATATCAGGGATAGAGCGCATGTAAATATAAAGGTGGACATTGAAGTCATCACCCAGCGGCGTGTCTGTTTCATTCTTATAGGCAATCGTCAAACCGATCGATTGGCCTAACGAGTGCGTAAAGCTTGAAACACTCTTCGCTGGGTGTTGACTTCAATGTTCACCTTTATAACAAGATGTCAATATGTGTTTATCACATTAATAACAAGAAATGACTCTGTATATACAAAGATAGTAATGTACAAGACGAATTCCAAAAACTAACTTACGCTAGAAACAAGGAAAATAGTACTAAACTGCTATGCGATATCTACCCTCCTTTGTGTCAGTCAGTGCTGGTCGATCTTCTCGAAGAGGAGACTTGAAGCAACAGAAATATGGTTCTACAGAAGGATGCTGATGATACCGTGGACTTAACAAGTGAGCAATGTCAATTTTTTTGAGTAAATGGAAACAAAAAGAAAACTAATACTTAACATCAAGAACAGACAGTTGAAGTTTCTGAGGCATATAATGAAGAAAGAGGGCTTGGAAAATTTGATACTCACAAGACAGATGGTAAGATGGACAGAGGAAAACAACGCATAACATACCTAGAGAGCTTGAGTAAATTGATGGCAGAACAAAGCTTAGGAGAAATAACAAAGTTTATTAAGAGCTACAAATAACAGGAAGTTGTGGAGAGCCACGATCGCCTGTGTCTGGAGGGAACATAAAGAAGAAGAATGTACAAAATGCTTATAGTCATGTCGATGATAATGTTGACGCTGTTAGTGATACTAGAATTAATGAACGTGGAAGGGATAATGGTGACGTTGTTTTGGTGGAGCAGTCAACGTGTAAACGAGAGATGTACCGGGACAAACTTACCTCCAAGGACAAGCATAAGTTACACTCATTGGAAGAAATTAGTTCAATTTTCCAAGGCCATGTTTTCAACTAAAAGAGATGAAAAAATAAAAGAACAAATACCAAAAATAAGAGGGTTTTTTTTTTTTTTACGAGGATTGAAATATTGATCCTCTTAAAACCACAATGTATATCCTATTCGCAAACAATTTTCTACAAACTCTTTTTATATCCCCCTAAAAATTAATTTTCCTTGTTTCGAAACTTGCAGGTACAGTTTATTTTTGTGTGAATGTTTACATCTGAATATATATTTATGCGCTAATCGCACATTCGTGTGTCTTTGTGTAAACATGTCTGTGTATGATTGTGTGCCAATGCGTATATATAAGTTTGAGAACGAAGAGAAAGACAGAACGTTTCTGTGTATCTGTTGAAGTGTTGTGTTTCTGCGGGGAAAATTGGATTTAGAAGAAAGAAAAGAAAAAAATAGAGATTAAGAAAATATAGACAACAACAAAAAATACAAAAACGAGGAAAAAGCCAAAGAAATGGTGATACTTTATTAATGGAATAAAGAAAACATTTCTGGTTTATATATATATATATATAATCACTGTATTGTGAGTGTCAGTGTTTACACTGGTTTAATTTTAGTCTATTTTCATTATATTTGACTTTGCTGATATCTTGTTTGCATTGTCTTTAAGGAACATGTGTATATACGTGGGTCGATCGATAAGTCCGTAGCCCAATACGGAGTTATTTTTAATTTTGATGTTAACTTTTTACGGTATAACGTTTACAGTATAAAAAAAGGACTTTGTTGAAAAATATTTTTGCAAAATAAATGTTTTTCCATCCTTAGTCTGCGGATTTAGTGATTTAATTGCGTAATTTTTAACCATTTTATCCCAAGCAACGCGATAATGCCACTAGGATACAAGGAGTTACTGGGAGTGAATGAGAATGAGAAGGCATTAGTGAGGAGAAAGGACAAAAAGAACAGGATTCAGGAGGACAGTAGATAGCAATTGATGGCAGGGAAGCAAGAAACTGAGAGACCGATGGGTGAGAAATGAGAGAAAAGAAACTATCAGAACAAGAGTTACGGTTACATCTAGCTGTTTCAACAGTAAATCTATGAGACCTAGCCGCCAATCTAGTAGTGCGTTTACATTCATGCAAGTAAGTTACCATGGAGGGGAGCTTATTAAAACAATTGTCATGAAAATATATATAGAAAGGATAGAGGAAAACCGCGTCACGGCCGTAGAAAAGTGATTGAAGTCAAGATGTCAGATAACATTAGTGACTCTTCTATGCATTTTGTCAAGAATCTCAGGATCTATATAGCAGGTGCACCAGACCAAATATAGCAGCAATATTCAATTTTCGGGCGAACGATAGATTCATAAATGAGCAAGATGGTTTCTGGAGAGAAAAAATGTACAATAAAGTGAACTAAAATTCTTAGTAGTAAACCTAGCAACTGATTCAATATCATCCTTAGTCTTTATATCAGTAGAAAGCGTGCGAAGTTGTAATGAGATGTAATGTAATGAGATGTTCTCTTGAACGTTAACATCGGACATACTGTTGGAAGGCAAAATGATGGTTAAAAGATTTTCATTTTGGGGGCGTTCACATTTACAAGCCATTATTGTCCCAGTTAACAACTGATCCGAGGTTATTTTCGAGTGCAGCTGTCAGTTCTACTTTTTCGGACCTATTGGACCTCGTATTAAGACAGGTGTAAATAATTGTCATCAACATAAATTCATAGTTGATATACATGATTGTATGAGTTTTTGAATGCACTTACATTTATATTAGGGATATACCATGTGAGTTTTAACATATATTAGCCTTTTTGTACCTATTGTTTCAATAGTGAAACATATTTTAAGACTTTTTTTATCAACTGACCTGAGGTGGGTCAACTACATTGAATCAATAGCTGTATCTACCCCAAGGAAAGTTGGTTCTCTGTGCCGCTCCAGAAGTTTTTTCTCGTCTGGGTCCATCCTTCACATCTATAAATCCACCATTCATCCATGCATGGAATACTGTTGCCATATACGGTCTGGTGCCCCTGCTGTTCATCTCTAGGTTCTCGACAAATTCCAAAGACTGATATGCAATGTGATCGATCCTGACTTGGGGTCTCGACTCTTTCTCACCGACGTAATTTGGCTTCCCTCTGTCTTTTCTATAAATATTTTCAGGGCATCTGCTCTGACGAGGTATTTTCACTGGTGCTCCGACTGCATGAATTTAAGCGTGCTACTAGGTTGGCATTTCGGTTCCATCCTTTTATTGTAGAAACAGTTAAATGTAACTGCCTCTTCTACTCCAACAGCTTCTTGTCTCGCACTTCCCGACAGCCGAACTTCATTGCTCTTCCCTGATAATTATAATCTTCAAAAACTTAAATGTAATGTCAATCGACATCTTCTATTGCTTTGATCCCCGTTCTTCTTTTTATCCTCTTCCGTTTTTTGTTTTTTTGTTTGTTTTTTTTAGCCTTTCCTTAACCCCGCCTCTACCCAGTCATTTCCTTTATTAACATTCTCTGTAGCCCCTTGCGTACTAGTGGCACTCCCGCCTTACTTGGGGTGAAATGCTTAAAAAAAAATAAAAACATTAATTGTATTTTAGCATAATACGCAAGCACATATTTTCTTTTAGTCATTTCCGTGTGTATTACTGATATGACAAAGATTAATGCTCGTCTGATATAAAAATTTCTTAAAGCATATTCCGCTAGTGAAACAATGGACGCTAAAGGGTTAGCAAAAATATATTAACTTCTTTAGGGGAGGGAATCAGGTTTTATTGCGTTTAAAAATTAAGCTGACTCACAAATTTTATATTTTAGAAATAAATCCAAAGTAACAGACACGATTTTGTTATTTGGATTTTATAATTAGGTATGAATCCTCTTCTCCCCGCCCCCCACCAGCTATGGGTAAATAGCAGGACAGGCAGGGTTCTATAACCTTGGATGTCAACTGGTCTACTGCGGGAAAAAATCTGCCTCGTCAGTCATGTATCGAAAGATACATGATCGTCTAAGCGTGTATCACGCATGGCACATAACTGACTGAATTAATCATAATTCTTAAGTTAATGATTGAATAAGCTCTTTTCGAGTTTCGCGACAATAAAATACCCGTGGATATTTTCGTTAAATATGTGAGCTTAACGACTTTAACAAAATATTGCAATAACAATTATAAGTATGACTGCAGTTTATTATTTAAAGATGTAAGAGGGTACAAATGAAAAGATTTGAATTTGACAATATTTCCATTTCACTGAAGCAGACATAAAACACATAAGAGAATTATCGCCTCCAGTCTATTTTCTTTCTTCCTTTTTCTCACTGAAATCAAACAGCGTCTCGTACACGTCTTTTCCTTTTCCCTCGCGAGAACAACGGAATAGTCCATTATTTATGAGGTATTGGCAGAGTGTAACATAAGTGCTAATTATTTAAGGTACAAGCAGAATTACAATATGATTCTAATACGGGTCCCTTGACGTTCTATAACCTTCATCAATCTTTGAATAAGGTGTTTGATTTTCTGGGTAGAGGACATAGTGAATGAGTCTCGTCCAGTTCTATCAGACACACAGTACTACTTTCTTTAAGGACCTCTGGTAGAATTTCCATAAAATATTATGTTCTGGGGGTGTGTTTTCTTAATTTATGCAGTAGCTTCGCAATAAAGTGACTAACGTAACCAACCGGGGTTAATTGATTTTCAGCGTTTGATTTAGATATTTCTAGTATGTATTCCAACTCTTGCATTCCATAACGTTAATTATTCTCAGGTAACGTATTCTTTTGATCGCGATTAAGTTCAATTCGTTCACCCGTATCGTTAAGGATGAAGTCTCCAGTACAAAGCATAGAAGACATTTTTTTACATAGTTTACCATTCCCTCGACTTTTCTATAAAATATATAAATCTATTTTTGCATTTGTGTTACATTTTTACCATTCTTAAAATAAGTTTGCTTCTTTTTGTCGTGTTAGAATCGATAAACCGTAATGGGTCAATTTAAGGAGTTTGAAAGAAAATTCCCGGTGATACAATAAGAAAGCAATAGTTTTAGTTAAATTTATTAAATACATTTAACACGAAACACAGAACCAACTTTTGAAACAGCCAACTATAACTGTAGTTTCTGATATATATATATATATATATATATATATATATATATATATGTAAAAAAAGAGGTTATAGTGGTTCCAACGAGAGAAAAGTGTGTATATTAAAAAGAAGAGGAAAAATAGGTGCCGCAAACGTTTTTGGTTGTAATGTGGATTTTTTTTTTTTTTTTTTTTTTTAATATTATGCTTTATTTTCCATAATTTTACTACACAGGTTTCTGGTCTCGAGACCGTCTTCAGGTAAAAGGCGGAGATTTCCACATATTATTAAAAATAATTAATTTTTTCTTTGTTTTTCAATGTTAAATATTCTCGATATGAGACATTGTCTGTTTCTGTGTTAGTAATCCGAATGTCTTATATATATATATATATATATATATATATATATATATATTTTTTACGCATTCTTTCTCAATGTGTTTTCATTTAAGTTTTGTTTTGTTTCTCTTAACAGATGCACACTCAGTATTTTCTTTCTCTCTTTTCCAAAGCTCTCACACTCTGTTTCTCTCTTTATTGTTTGTTTTCGCACCACCGCCCAATTTCCAGATTCACCGGCAGCGATAGGAATCCACAGATCTGCAATCGTACTGTCTTCACAGCGTGCCTCATGGAAGCCTATCATTCATCTTGTCTCAGCGTCTCCTTCCTCCGGGATGAAGAAAAGACACTTTTTCTGTGTGGAATGTCTTCTATTTCAATAAAACCCCTGTGATAGTAAACCTTCAACATGTACCGACACGTGCACAAATAAACCAAAGATACTCCCATATATATATATATATATATATATATATATATATAGTGTGTGTGTGTGCCCCCACGCATGTACATCAGTAAGTTTGCATTCTAATTTATTTTGCAAAACAAATATTTGTCAACGCACTTAATTCATTGGTAAATGTTAATTAGAGATTGAACATTATACAATACAAATCTCGGATCAAAATTCAGCTTGGTAACAAACAGCGGATCCATTGACGTGTCCACCTCTCTCTCTCTCTCTCTCTCTCTCACTCTCTCATTCTCTCGCTCACTCTCTCACTCACTCGCTCTCTCATTCTCACATCTATATAGGAGGAAGCAAAAGTCGCGCACTATAGGGATAATTTATTAAAATATTATTAGACATGAAAATTTTATTTACTAATTATTTTTTGTATGTGCTGTTCAAAATGTCCTCCTCCTCCTTTTTCAAAACACATTTCAATTCTGTTCCTGCATGATTCATTAACATGTCGTAGAGTTTCCTCTGTCATTTAACTGCATTTATATTTAATTTTTTCCTTAATTTCCTCAAGATTTCAAGGCCACGTCCGATAAAAAACTGATTTCAAATGCCCCCCTCCCAGAAAAAAAATTCAAGTTTGCGAGGTTTAGTGACCTCGGTGGCCACTCAACATACTTCTGTTCATTAACCCCTATCGTATACGACTTTTGCTTCACTGTGTGTGTGTGTGTATATATATATATATATATATATATATATATATATATATATATATATATATCACAAGTATAGGATTGGTGTATACAGTATAAATTCCAATAACCAACAAATACTATTCTTAAAAGAGTGCTCAATACAGAGTAGAGCAAATATAACTATTTATTCAAAAATTATAACATAAATATGTTATAAAATCACTACAAAAATAGCCATTTGTTTCAACACTTCTGGTGTCTTATCAAGTTGATAAGACAGCAGAAGTGTTGAAACAAAATGGCTCTTTTTGTAGTGATTTTATAACATATTTATGTTATAATTTTCGAATAAATAATTATATATATATATATATAGAGAGAGAGAGATGTCTCATTAAATAATTTAGACAAGTTTTGTCTATTTTTAATATGATCCTCTCATATTCACGGAGAAGCTTCTTAGTATCTTCATTAAAAGAAGAATGTTGCCATATTGATGCTTATTCATTTATTCTGAGCACTTTCGACATTAACAAAATTTTATCATCAGGTTCTTGCTTTATCTAAGACAAATTTGTAGGGTTTATCGGAAAATTACTTTTTTATTTGTGACGTGCAAAACGCTAAACTTATATACTGTGCGATTTTAAAATATTATGGTGTAAGCATACACTTGCAGTAAAGTCAAGGGAGCTAACTAAGTTATTAAGATGTCTATCTATTTTATAAAAAAAACTGTTTAAAACTGTGAATATAGCAGTAAAGATGAGAACAACAGTCCGAATAATGTAAATAATTACAATACCTCAGTAATATGAGACAACGTAGTTGTAGTTTGACCAACACAAATATTTTTCTTTTGAAGAAACAGTCAGCCAATATATTTATATATAATGTTGCTTTTCTGCAACACGTTAATATGTGGGGAGGAGTCATTATGAATGATTGGACATATTAAATTTAGTAGAGTATATAATTATTTTTTCTACTCCATCTGTCGTGGATATATTGGTATTTATTAGTTTTAAGATATTTTCATCCTGTTTATAATTTTAATCCATTTGATAGTGATATAAAAAAGTTTAATATAGCTAGGATTATTTGAAGTATTATATTCTATATCCATTATATTCAAATTTAAAGAAAATCATATTTGTTTATCGACAGTAAAATTAGGGAAGTTATTATTAAGAGTTTGTTTTATATTTTTTACTTCACTGTATAAAATCTATGTGGATGAGGTAAATTTGCACGGTTGATTAGATTTTTTTTATAATTCTTATTTTATAGAAATTTGGACATTAAGTGTGCACAAATTTATGCTAGAAAGTTTTTATATGAGGTGATAGTGCATTTATTATTAGTAGTGTTTATCAGTATATCTAGAAGAGGAATTTTATTATTAAGTTCGCCTGTAAGTTTAAGAACTGAATTATTTTGGAATTAATATATTTCATCAATATTTTTGACTAAGATAAAGATATCATCGACATATCTGAGGTAGATTTTATATATATATATATATATATATATATATATATATATATATATATATATAAACTTATTGTATAGCCTAAAATGAGGATTGGGAAGCAAAAGGCGCCTAATATTTAATATGATATTTATTTATAATATATGAATTTTTACAGAGAATTAAAACTGTTACTTAAAATTGGATTTTCAGTGTTTTTTTCTTGGAAAAATAATTTCTTGTTTTTCTTTTTCTTTAAACTTTTTTTTACTTTAACTGGTTTCACTTAGCTTTTCAAAACTTTTTTCACTGTTTCGATCTCCACGTGTTGATGCCTATGTTTTGTATCAATTATAAAAATTAAAATCAAGAGGCGTAACTGGCTATATATATATATATATATATATATATATATATATATATATATATATAATGTATATCGTTTACTGTAATGGGAATTTGGTAGAATCTATTTATGCAATGAATTAAGTATGGGTTTGAAATTGTTGATGAAAAATGTTTCCTTATTAATCCGCCTTTGTTCAGTGGTTCTATAGTCGCACTGGTAGGATGGGAAGACACTAAAATTTGGCAGATATTGTCCTCCGCATTCCTCTATATGTTGACTAAGGGGTATTTTTCTGGTGTGGGGTTCCCTAATTTGTTGGCGATGAACTATTACCCTTTGCCGCAGTGACTGGCCGGTTTGGCCAATGTAATGTTCGTGGCAATCTTTATATGTAATTATGTATATTAAATTCTTTGAGTCGCACGAGAAATCATTTTGAATTTTGATCCGTCTTTGAACAGAAATTCATGGTCCTGTAATAGGGAGTTGCATACTCCACAAAGTGGTCAGTTGCATTTTTTCACCTGAGGGTCTTTAATTGGTTCTGCAATTTTGCACTGTTCAGCATCTTTTTTAGTGATTTAGGTTGTCATTTACTTTTTATGATTGGATGTTTTTGTAATAGGCTTTTTTTTTTTGTTTCTTAGAATGTGTGAATGTTAATTTTTCAACAGTATTGTTGACCAAACATTGTGGGTATTTTCTCTTGATGAGTTATTTTTTATATTTCATTTCTTCTAGTCTGTGACCACTTGTGGTTGTGTTTATACCATTGTACATATCTGCTTGGCTAGGTTGAGTGGACTGTTGGTACGAGTGTGTTTCAGGTGAGATGTAAAAAGGAGATACTGTCGAGAGTCGGCTTAAAGTATATGACAGTTTCTAGTTTAGTGTTTGTTTTTGTTATTAATATGTTTAAAAATGGAAGTTTTTTTGTTGCTCTACTCCATAGTGAATTGGATGCTAGGATTTATATTATTAATGGATGCTTAGAATGTCTTTAATTTATCCAGACTTTCATTCTACAAAATGAAACCGTCATCTAGATATCTTTTCCAGTTTTCTTTTAAGTTGCAACTGAAATCATTCCCATAGATTTCCGAGGTTGTCATAGATTTTTAGTTCATGGTATCTCATGACTAGGTTGGCATATGTTGGTGTAACATTTGTCCCCATGACTGTTCCTGATTTTTGTCGGTAGGGCGTTTCGTTGAACACGAAATAATTGTTTTTTTAAGATGAATTATAGGCTTTCTATTACGAAATTTTCATTGATACGATTTGGTAGCTCATGGTGAAAATTTTCTAGACAGTATTTTATAACCACTATTCTGTAGTCATGTGTGATGTTGCTATATAAGTTTACCACATCCATTGAGACCGTCTAAGTATTATGGTTTATCTTTTTTGGGAAAATGATTAAAAACATCTAGATCATCTCGAATGAAGCTCCGAACGTGTTTGATAAGAGGTTTTATATATATATAAAATATATATATATATATATATATATATATATATATATATATATATAATGTTATTATTATTACAGGTAATAAATCCGTTGTTATATAATCCATGTAGATCTTAATAATGAAATGTTAAAACTGATCTACAAAAAGAACTCAATGTATAGTTATAAATGCATATAAATTACATAATGGAAAAATCCAAAATGACCTCATGAGAATAGACTTTCAACTACCCAATACGCTTGCAGTTTTTGACTCAAATTGTGGACTAATACAGAGTTAAAAACTTAAAATTAAATATTTAAAAAAAGGTATACAGCCGTTGAAAATATGAATTTGAGATAACCAAACAAAACGCCTGAAAAAAAACTCTAAAATTAAAAGTAATATAAAAAATTAACATATAGTTAAAAATATATAAAAGAATAATTAAAATTTATGATTAAAAATTATTTTAAAAATTTAAAAGATGAAAAAACTGATGAAGTCAAGAAAAAAATTATATAAAAAATAATTAAAAATAAAGATAGAAATATTAATCCTATGCAATTTTAAAGATAAGTTAAATAAATTACTAAGAATACCGACCATACCCAGGATAAAAAAAAAACAAAAAACCTTAAAAATACTTTAAAAATTAAAAGGATAAAAAACAAAGAAAAAAGGAGTTCATAAAGTAGTGGAAGGTTATCAAATAAGATTAATGTAGAGAAGATAAAACTATAGTAAAAGGTATAACATTGAATGGGTTACATAAGTAAAGATTAAGTAAGATCAAGAATACATTAGATATGTTTAAACCTACTTCTGTGACGACATTTGGAACTAATTCATTCCTTTGATTTAATAGTTTGCTTTAATTATTGAATTTAATTATTCTAACTTTCTCTTCTAAACATAGTTCATAGCTATTCTTAAGATTAGGAGTATGAGCAAAACCTATAATTTTCCAGTCAATCTAAGGGTTCAGGCGTTTCTCGTTCAATTCCCAAAATTTTGTGGAACGTACTGTCTGGTATTTTAATTTTGGGTTGGAAAAGGTGTGCCTATGGTTGTAAAGTCTTTGTTTCCATTCTCCCTCAGAAAATCTAATGTAAACATTGTGATTTAACTTATTTTCTTTAGGGTAAATAGTTGCTTGGTTTATCACCTTCGAAACTTTGCATTTTCCTTCAACTGGACAATTTTCACTAATTCTACAATTACAGGGGGTTTCCATACTAGGTTTATTGTTATTCCTATAAAATTTACTTAGAATATAGTTATTATGAGAGTTGATAATTTTGTACATGTTATTGGTGCAGGAATAGCTTATTTTGACCGTTTTCCTATTGAGATCTTACTTAAAGGGTTGTTTTTCTGAAAATGTTTATTTATTAACTTCAGAAAATGCTGTCCAATATTAGTATTGGATAATTTTCAGAAGTTGGTGGTGAACCATCTAATATTTTAGATAGTTCAGTGTTAGTTATCGGCTTTAAATAGGATAGTTTATTTTTAAAGTCAAACTTTTATGGAGAGCATTTTCATACAATTCTTTATTTTTATTAAAGTTATTTATGTTTGACGGAAGTTTTCTAATTCTAGTGCCAACAGTAACGGGTATCTGTTTCACAAAGGCATAGTGGGGGCGGTTAGAATCAACATTAATATAGTTGGTGGTTTCCTGCTCTTCATGGTAAGGTTTAAAGGTATTATTATTTAGGTTAAGGGTGATATCTAGATAATCTACTATTTTGAGGTTAGAAGCAATCTCAATCATAAACTCCAGTAACTTGAAGGCTCTAATTATTTTCTTCTGTAAATTCACAGTAAGTGGACGATTGCAATTGGGAACAGAAATGATTTCATCATCTCTATATAGGCCTACTAATTTAAGATCTACAATTCTACTAAGTATATCTAAAATATAGAAACAGACTAGATCGGCAACCTTGGCTGAATCATATGCACCCATAGGAACATCAAAATCGTCATTCCAGCACTTAATCCAGGAAGAATTGTTAAGTGCTAACAGGGATTTCCTAGCAGGTAAGATGATATTAATCTCATCATCCGTTATCTCTGTATGTTTTTTTGCAAAGTTGATACAATCATAGAATGTTTTTATTTATTTTTTTTTTAATATAAACTATCTAATTAATATTTATAGTTAATCTTAAATGATTTGCTAGCATATTTTGGTATTTTTAATGGTAACAATTTTTTTTTTTGTTTTTGTTATATAACTAATAATTTATTATTTCGTTTTTTAAATTTCTTTTTTCTGGTCACATTTTTATTTCCTTTCGAATTTTTTTTCATAACCCCAACTTGGGATATTTGAGTTTTTTGAGGGTCAGATTTTGTGAAAACTTTTTCCATTTAAGCCAGACAACCTCTTACCACTGCTCAGGCGTTTTGTTTCGTTAGCTCAAATTCATATTTTCAACGGTGTATCTCTTTTTTTAATCAAATGTTTAATTTTAAGTTTCTAACTCTGTATTAGTCCACCATTTGAGTCTAAAAATGCTAGCGTAGTGACGCTAGTTGAAATAGCTTATTCTCATGAGGTATTTTTTGATTTTCCATTATGTAATACACACACACAAATATATATATATATATATATATATATATATATATATATATATATATATAATGCGAATATCACACGTTTTCAACTTTACTCCTAGAGGCCGTAGCCCAACATATCATACCATTTTGGAATCAGGACGACCCTGTAACCAAATCAAAAGTTTTCATTAATGCCATTGTTCTCCGTGATTGTTGTGCGACAACACTCTTTACAGCGTAAAAAATAAATTTGGGAGTAATGGAAATTAATTGCGAAATCCAGCGAAAATCATCAATGAAATTAAAATAATTACTTTATCGAAAGTAAGGACCTATGTACATCAAATTAAGTAACGCCAGAAGAATTATTGTTTAACTTTTAAAAGGTAAGTTTAAATATTAATGCTGCGATCAATTTTGAGTTATTCGGTAGTTTATTGTTGCCTATCGCATATACTCTTTTCTGTATATTGCGATGAAAGCCCAATGAAGGGCTCTCCGCAGGAGCTAGCTTAAATGTCGCCCGATATGGTGGCTTTTCAGTGTATGTAATATATATATATATATATATATATATATATATATATATATACGCACATCTCAGTATATACATAAACACTGGTTTGGTGCTAGTATTTTTGTATTTCCCACCAACATCTGAGGTCGGTGTTCTAATCGAGATAATGCCAGGAATTCGAAAACTGATTTTCAAAGCTGGGCAGCCAAGCTTTCCCTCCCGCCTATGATGACTGGTCCAGCGTGATGCGTCTCTCTCTCTCTCTCTCTCTCTCTCTCTCTCTCTCTCTCTTTTAGATCTTGTGGCTGAATATTTTAAGTATCTACATTGTTTTCTCACTTCGAGCACACACAAATACACGTTATCAAGCTCATCATCTAATAAATTCACAGGCAAAAGTTACAAAACACACACACACACATTTATAATATATATATATATATATATATATACACACAGTAAACCCGAATATAAGAGAGTTGTCGGGACCGGAGAAAAAGTCTCTTATATCCGGGTTTGGTTTATTTTATATACATTAACACAGGCTCTAATTTGGAACCAGAGAAAAATCTCTCTTATATCCGGGTTACACTGTGTGAGTATATATATATATATATATATATATATATATATATATATATATATACATGCATTAGCAAATTCTCGAGGGTATTCAGTAATCTTTGAATATTATAGTTTTCATATTCTCTTGTCACTACCCAGCAGTATATTTAGGTGTTTGAGGCAAATTTATTGACTTTTTGTTTTGTTTTTATAAATGGTTTTAAATTAATTGGCTTACACTGATATTAAGAATTCTGAGTTTTTAATCCAATTTTATTTCCTTTTCTTTCTTTTAGTTTTCTTTGTTTTTTCTTTCTTTTTTTCTTTTTTAAAATTTTTTCGTTATTCTCTCTCCCTCTCCCCGCCCCCGGCAGTTGTCTTTTGTCTAACATTAAGAAGTAATCCCCCCACTCCCAAACCTATCAAATTTATTCACAGAATTATATACACGAATAAATCCATCCATACATACATACATTCATTCTCATGGTAGCCAATCGACATTTGATAAGATAGCATAAAAAGCCGTAGCACATGCGTTTAAATCCCAGCCATACAGCGCTTAGCTATCTGAAAGTTGAATGATAAAATACGTTCTTTAAAAAACGCTGAGAGCCAAATATTGCTGTTTGTTTATGGAACTCCTTTCGTACATCTATCAGAGCAGATGTGTTCTGTAGTTGCTATCATTTTTATCTTGTATCGGTCTAATTCAGGCCAGTTTCAGAGCATACGGATTCACTTCTTAGTGTTTCAACTGGCATCCTTTCGTCACATATTAAAGATTATCAAAGAACTAATAAATGTACTCCATTCTTGTTCTTTATGGATGCCTTTGTTTTTTTGTTGTTTTTTTATTAATACTATTCTTTATAACAGATTTCTTATGGTGACGAATAAGAAACAACAGTCTTACCTTGAGAAATAATTCACGTTCTCTGTGCTGTTTGTCTAAAAAGAAAACCAAAATTTAGTCTACTTCAATAAAACCTCGAAATATGTTTGTTTTTGTTTGTTGTTTTATTTTTGTGCCTGCCTACCAATCTTGACCAATCAAATACTTCGTTACCCCCGATAAAAGAACGCTTCTTTGAGTGACAGGAAGATTGAGAATTCTCCGTCAGTGAAATTGGCAGTTGTATGCTACAATTCATGCATACGGACATTTTACCTTTTATTTCGGACTTGCAAGACTGATTTATAACCTTTGGAATTAAAATTTCTGTGATTTCTGATTTTGAATCTGAACTCCTCACTGTTATTAACCTACAGTTCTTGTTTCTTTATTATTTCAAAATTTCGCAGTTTTCCTATTTTAATATTCTTATGAATCTTACTTATGTTAATGATTGAATAAGCTCATAACGAGTTCCAAGACGACGGAATATCCGTAGAAATTCCTCTATCACATCGTTAACTATTTGAACTTAACAACTTTAACAAAATATTGCGATAACAATCATAAACATTAATGCTGGTCGTTATTTCAGAAGTAAGGGGGTATAAATGAAAATATTTGAAATTGACAACTTACCAATTTCACTGAAACAGACGTTAAACAATACTATCTTCCCATTCTTTCATTTTATCACTGATAGCGTCTCTAATATGTCTTTTCCTTCGTTTCACGCTATCAAAACTTATTAGGTATTGGTAGGACGTACCGGTCGCGCTAACTAAAGGAAGGACAAGCAAGTTTTTAGTAAGTTAGTAACATTTTACTTATTATTATTTTTCAAAATAGCATCATTGCGTTTTTATACTTCAGAAGTGAATTTTTGCCTCTTTTATATTTTTATAATAGCATTTTCCTTCTTTATTATTCCACAGGATGGCTTTTTGCGTTTAGTATAGTTTATAATGAAATTATTGTTTCTTTATTATCTGACCTAATAGCTTTTCTTTTTTATTACTATTTATTATAGAAACTTTTTTTAATTATCCTTTATAATATTATTTTCCTTCATTACTATTCTTCATAATATCAATTTTGTTTATTTTCACAGTAGAATGTTTGCCACTTTATCATTTTTATCATTTCATTTCTTTCTTTAAATATATTATACACTGTTTCTCACATCATTAGGCAGCTTCTTCGTGCGAAATTTAGATTAAAACTTATTTGTTCTGAGCAGATGTAAACAAACGACAGTTGTTTGTATCCTTAATTTCAATATTCAGGTTATGATATTCTCAAGTTAATAACCAGGTTTCAAGCTTTAAAATGATCCAATAGAATTGAGATTATTTTTTATGATTTATAGAAACAGAAAGACAAGTTATTAGGTTGGTGCAAAAATAATAACGTAATAATGTCGTTTTTGACGTATTTTTTAACGACAAAAAACGACATTATTACGTTATTATTTTTGCACCAACCTAATACTTAAATTTTCTAATGAGTGATGACCCTAAACTAATAAACAATAGGGAAAAAACTACATACGGCAAAAAAAATCAAGACATCGAAGGATTTCGTGTCACTAATGAGATATCAAACTTACGCTTAAAGCCTATCGGACGAACGTGTAAATAAGCTAGATGAAGCTGACATTGAAGAGTTGCTGGACATTGACAATAATTCATCTGCTGTGCAATCTTTGAGTGATGGGGAGATTGTTGAAATGGTGTTAAAAACGGGTAACAATAGTAATAATGATAATGACAGTGGACACGGGTGAAAAAATGTCTATAGACGATGTGGTGACATTATGTGATCAGTTAATTCGTCCTCTTGAACAACATGCATTTATCGGTGAGCAAGAAATTATGGCAATTTACTCAAAGAGAAACAGCTTAGACAGAAACCTATGTTAATGAGACAGATGACACTTGAAGAATTCCTTAAAACGGCCGTCTGTCGTAGTGATACTTCACTACCTGAGAATCTTGTTCCTGACTGATCACCAGATATACGAATGCAACCTGATGAAGACGATGGCGATATTGATGTCACCTCTTCAATATCCTCAAGATAGATACGGAGAACTTTTAACCTGAGTGTCCTAGTCTTTACCATATTATGATTCTAGTTTATAAATAAACTACAATCCTTGCTGTTTGTGGTTTTTCTTTACCCCACTCTTTAGAAACTATCTTACGCTACTGTCGGGTAAGTGACAATATTGAGCAACAGAGAGGCATGAGAGTGCAACATCTAAAAGGTTGCGATGGATAAATTGTCGTCTAAATTACACAAAATTTAAAGTAACGCAAACATCTCATTTTAACAGATATTTTTGCCAAAATTAAACAAAAATATCTTAAAATACTAAAGAGTAAATATATTCAATAAAATCGCCATTGGCTATAACCATGCCCCCCCCTAGACGAGTTTGGAATCTACTGCAACTCTTCTAGACGGTGTCCTTGTTTAAGTTGGTGAATGCTGCCATAATCCTTGCCTTCAGTTTATCTTTGGTGTTACAAAGAGTTTTGTTGTTCTCTCGCTCAACTGCGCCCCCACATATTATAATCGAGGGGGTTGCAATCTGGGGAGTTATGTGGCCAGAGGAATGTGAATGTGAAAGTGATTGCAACTGGCTAGGACGAAATTTGAATTTGGCTCATTGATACAACGTTCCGGGAACTCTGACGTGGCGTAATGGTTAGCAAGCTTGTCTCGCTCAATAATTTATGACTGGGTAATGTGTTCGATCCTCACTGGGTAACCCATACTTTCGGCCTTGTGCTACATCTAAGCTAAGCTTAGAAAATCACTATTGATACAACGTTCCGCGCTGCCTATCTTGCCTGGGGTTACTTTCTTTTAAATTCTCAACTAAAACGTTAAGTTTTCCAACTTGAACCATAAACCCTTGCTATTCTTAAGCGCCATTGCTTAACTATAGAATCACACTTCAGAATGGTTGTTTGGGATACAACCCATTCTATTTTTGCTCTTTTTGAATTGAAAACATCAGTTCAATTTTTTTTTTCCTGGAGAGTTAGAGAAAGTTCAACTTCCTCCGGAGCCGATTATGTTCTAAAGTAGTTTAGAATCTCAAACCTGCTGCCCTATTTGCTATTGATCTCCGTCCTATCAAACCACTGTTACAATTTCCAAAACAGCGCCTCCGGGGATAGAAAGGAGAGGTACAGAAGACAGAGAGCCTTGGAAGCAAGGATAAACGTTTTCTTCCGCTTGTGCTTTGTATTAGCATACATCAGAGTTTCTCTCCGCGCTATGGATCGAAAACGTTGTTGCAATAGTGTTGATTGGTCACAATTAGCAGGCGTCCGGGAACGAGTCCTTTAGATATTGCGTACAAACAATATCAAATTTTATACAATATGGCGGAAGGCCTTCATGGAAAACAAAGCAATTTTCCTCGTAAATTGAAGATTAAAATGAAGACTGTTTTCTTTCTTTTCTCTTCTTCAAATATATAGATTTTCTAAAATCACGAGATAATACAGTTAAATGTCTAAAATCACACCAAAACGTTTATACTTTTTATTTTTCCCCGATCGCTCGACGCCATATTCCATGCTATTATTTTACGTGTAGTAATAGTAGTAGTAATAATATTATCTTGAATTTTTAAGTGAATCATTTTCAACAATTAAATATTAGTCAAATTTAATAATGGTCGACAAAGCTTCCTATGCATAAAAATTCATTAAAAAAAAAGGTTGCAGATTATATTTTCTTTGTTGTTCAATTTGGGAACGAAGAGGAGATTTATGCGAAAGTGAGCTGTCATCATTAAACTTCTGTCGGACAGCATGCGGAAGATATTTTCTTGTGAAGCGAGCCTCTTTCGTAAAGTACTTGAGTAATTATATTTAATTTTTTATCTATAGTAAATTGATTGGTTGATTTTGTTTATCGAGATATAAACACCTCTATGGATTATTTAATGACAAACTGTAAATAATTTGAATACAGTTTTATAGCTTCAACTAAATATATTTTGAACACAATTGTATGCCTTTAACTACAGATACAATGTATTGCTGGTCATGTATTATCGGTCTTTTTCTATAAAAATATATTATTGGTATTTTTACCATTATAATGTACTATTATACTTACATAGGGTTTTTGCTTGGGAGCTCACTATTTGCCCATAGCTGAGACCATAACAGGTGCTACCTCAAAGCCTCCAATCTCCCGATCGCAGTCCTTGCTGCCGGATGTAGTTTATCGTCATACCTAGGATTTTCTGTCGTAGGTAGATAGATATGAACAGTTATCTATATAGGTATATACAAAGAGATATGAAATTATTCAGAAATTTAAATACAAACAGGACAACAGAAATCTTGCTTTTTATGTTCTTTATCACTTCAAGACGTGGACAATCATGGCTCACGACGAATTTCTACCATTAGTTGCCCTAAGTAACTTTTGACCAAAAACAAAATTGGTTAACAGAAGAAAAAAAATAATGATATAATGAAACTTTCCATGCTACTTAACCTCTTCCAAGCCAATTATTTTGGGGAAAATGTTTCATTTTCAGACGATTTTTTAATTTGTTTTTAATATAGTAAATAACTAGCAGCATGGCCCGGCGTTGCCCGTGCTTGATTCAAAAATCGCTATCACTTGACTTAAAATATTTTTGCCCTTCCTGGCCTTTAAAGGAGTGCCCTTTGCTGTGCTAATGTTGCTACATGCCTTACTTCTTGCCTATCTCACACTGCGAATTTTTTCTAAGCTCTATACTAAACATTAAATCTGTTACGAAAAAAGAACTAAACTAAATGAACACAAAACGATCAGCTTTAAAAAAGGACTCGTAACTGGAAAAACTGAATGAAAAAGAATGTTAACAACAAATACTTTTTCACATCCAACCCAGTTCTGCGGAATCAGAATCAACGTTGAGTTTAAGCAAGCGAATGAGCCAATTGGAGTAGAGTTTCATGCAGATGTAAATTTCTCCCACTTGTGACGAATGCAGCTATCGATTTTTTTGCATGCTAGTTAATATTCGTGTCAGTCAACTGTTAGCTCTCATGCTGGCCAATAGAATCTTCCGGCCTATTCGTGGCAGCCAGCTATAGACTCTCACTCTGGCCGCAAACTACATGAAAACTGCCGTAGAGGCATGAAAAATCGACTATTTCCACTATCGATGGGAGTTGGGAAATGAAAAGTCGGTCTTGGCCTTTCCGCTAACTTTGTGCATGTAAATTTTGGTGCAAATCCGTCGAAAATTGCGGTCATGCATTCGTTACACACACACACACACACACACACATCCTGCTTTTTATATATATATATATATATAGATAGATAGACTGAGGTACTTTAAAGTACCGGAGCGGTGGCTAGCACCTATACCAGACGTATGAGTTGACAATTGGGTTCGTTTCAAGCTCAGAAGGGCATAAAAAGAATCAAGATCGTCCTATAAACACGTCTGGAACTTGTTTCTGAAGTTTGTTTAGGACTTGGTTATTCCGTGTCTGAAAAAGTCATTTTCGGTAAAAACGTATATACACGTCTACACCGGGAAGGGGTTAAGGCCGCCTTGGGTAAAGTGCATTACGTTTTGCTTTCTGAAGGGCACGCCTAATTTCCTGAGGAAAATAACGCTTATTAAAATTTTCTTTGTTTCATTTTTCTCACTTGTTCACTCACACATTCTCATACATAAGCCCATACATAAAAATGATTAAAAACAATGTTTCTTGAATTTTGTAATCTTTCGTTGAAGGTAATATTTCAACATTTTAAACAATTGACAATTTCTCTCTAATACGTGTAAAAATGTTCATAATTTTTTTTTCTCTGGAGAAGAATTTTCCTTTTTAAAATTATTTTGTATAGTCAAATAAATAAATTAAAAAACAAATCACACGCAGTTCATGTGTTAATCACATTGTCATCAGTGATAATATTAGACAAAGACTTGAATTTTTTTAATTATAGGAAAGTATTTCTCTAAAGAAAAAATCCCAATTTCTAAAGCAGTTGCCTATACGTAAAGTCTTCAGTAGGGAAAATGGCTGAGATAACTTCAAGTAAAAATCCCATTAAATATTTTAGTAATGTGACCCGCTTTATGATGAGACGCATTTTACGGAAAACCGCTCGAAAAAGATTGCCCATGCCTGATCTAAGGTAAGGTTTGTGTTATGTTTTCCATACCTCTCTGCGTAGTAGTAGTCGTATTACAGTTCTCCGTGTCCTGAATAGCAACCGGGTTTGCTAGGCATAAACACCCTATGTTCACCAGTTGTTCTCTATTTATATTTGTCTATCTAATTTGCATACGATACTACAGTGTGGAAGAAACTTCCATCAAAAGTTAGAATCATTGACTTGAGAAGAATTTTTCTTGAAAATCTGTTTTAATAAAAAAAAATTTTATAAACTTCAACGCAAAGTTTCCGGTCAATGAATCGTGAAAGTTTCCTGTATGCAAACGGCTAATTTTACCATTCGTCTTTGTTCTGCCATTTAAACAAATTAGGTTATTCCCTGTTTTCCTAATGCTCTTGCCTTCACTATTGTTATAATGGAACACATCTATTCTATAGTTAATAGACTCTCCCACCTATAATAAGTAGGAGTAAGGAGTGGATTCAGGGGATCAGTCAGCCGTTCAAGTTCTGACCGGCTGTTCGGTTGAACTTTCTGCCTTCGGGCGGAGAGGAACCCGAACGAGCCTATGCCGAAGGGCGGAGTCTCGTTCGGGGAGGTAAACCGGCCCTGAGCCCGTTTATACGGATTCAATGGGCATATTTTTGGGCCGGAGAACCCACAATAAATAACCGACCTTGTGTCACATGATGCCCCCGGGGGGGTGAATATTCAGTCAGTCAGTCAGTCAGTCAGTCGGTGAGTCAGTCGATGTCGGACGACAGTTAGTCGGACACTAAGAGTATCAGCGACCACAACTAGATTACTCTGCGTTATACCTATTATATCAAGTTCCTAACGTTTTGTACGTCGAACCTATTTTAGGACCGACTTAGTACAAATACAAGTCCACTGGGAAATAACTCGACAACAACTATGAATGTTAAATTTTCCAAACCTTATCTAATATGTCCCAGAAATTTTAACTATTCAACAAGTAGTTACTCGTTACTCACATGTTCTGTCCACAGTATTCTCGTCATCGATCAAAAGAACCACATCTCTGCTGTTTCATGTCTCTGCTTCATCTGTGAGGTGATTATTCAGCATTCCTTTAACAGCATTCCTTTATCTAACATGCCAAAACTCTAAAGGAAAATTTCGTTAGTTATTAATTTATATCAACCTATCAGTCTATATTTCTGAGATGAGGTATTATGTACACTATTTGCATTATTCGAACTATTGTCCTCATCTTTGTCGCCATATTTATTACAAAGTTTCGGCCGTTGTACGCTCCGGCATTCTTCAAGTGGTTGGAATGTCGAAGTGAGCCCTTTATTTCTTTCGCTGGGGTAGACTGTTCTAGTTCCACGTGACATGTTTAATGGATATCAGTTATCAGTTATCTCCTGTTAATTCCCCTCTCCAAGTTCTCCACTGCCTTAACCGGGTATTGAACTCACACTCTTTGGGTCTTGTCACTGGATCTAACCAACGCCTTTGTCCATTGTGCCATGTATCCTTGAAGAGGGGAATTAACAGGAGATAACTGATAACTGACATCCATTAAACATGGCACGTGGAACTAGAACAGTCTACCCCAGTGAGCGAAATAAAGGGTTCAGTTCGACATTCCAATCACCTGAAGAAGGCCGGAGCGTACAACTGCCGAAACGTTGTAATAAATATGGTGACAAAGATGAGGACAATAGTCCGAATAATGCAAATAGTATAAATTAATAACGTGAATATTATTTACTTTTTGTGCATTACTGACGTATATTAAACCTTTCCTAAGCTTCAATATATTTTCACGATTTCGTTGAATATACATAATTACTAAAAACTGAAATTACAAGTTATTTTTTTTTTTAACCCACCATGTCGACATATGCGCATGCGCGTAAATTAATATATAGTCGGTAGCTCTCGTTCGTGCTTGGATAATATTTTATATGACAGTTTTCAATTAAGACTGGCTATTCTGAACGTAGGTTTTAAAAGATATTCTTAATAGTAAACGATTGATTTTCTTTTCATACCTTGTTTTAAATTATGAGTTGGCTGTAGCTTCGCATTTAACCAATAAGAACCAATTCAATATGTTTTCAATGAGCTTGTCATCAGTGCTGTCAAAAACGGACATTGAATAGATGCAAATATAAGTTAATTTAGAGAGAGAATGAATAAAAAAGAAAGCAAATGAAAATTGGGACTATTTGATGGATTGTATTGTTGTGTGTTTACCAACGGCACAAGTGCATAGGCGTTCGAGGCCGCGTAAAAATATATAAAAACAATTGCGAATGTCGAATTTCAAGACGTGCTGACTCCCCCCCCCCGCACTTAAAGAACTGATTTAGCATAATCTTTCTGTTGTTAGCACCTACCCCTATTTAATTCTTCTGCTGCACTAACTTACTTTTAATAAAAATCGGTAAATAAAAGTTTTCCATACATTGTCGTTTCCTTAGAATAACAAAAATAGATTCACAAAAAATATTTTAGCAGTCAATCACAGTGTTATTAAACTGTTCGCATTCTGACGAGACGAATACATCAAATTTGAATGACTGACAACCTTACGACAACTTCATTGTGGCCTAATTGCTATTTGTGTCTGAAACGGACAATTCGTATTTTGAAAACGTTTATACAGACAGCTCTTCTTTTGGTTTCAAATGAGAAGAGATTTGCAATATATGATTATACTTTTGGGACATTAGTATCGCTTGAGACTGACAAATTTTCGAAGCAAGTAAATGCACTGACTTCAAAATAATAGAAAGATGTAAAGATAACAAATGAAATCGATTTGCTTGTTTTCCTCTCAAATTGTTAGACAAAACCTGGCTTCCCCTAAACACAATGTTTAATGACATGCTTATATATGTACGTCTGTAGGTATATATATATATAAATTTTTTATTCCAGGATATTACATTCAAACATGTATCAATCAGACGTAAACAGGAAATTTTTTTTTAAGGAAACTTCTTAAACAGGCCTTTATCTAAAGTTAAAAAACAACTATATAAAATATTAATAATACTAATATGGACGGTAATACATACCAATATTAAAGCTGAATAAACAAAAGAAGGTAATTATCTGTAGAAGGTGGACCATTATATACCAATAAATTATGACTATAAGAAATAATAATACGTAATTTTTAACAGTTAAACTATATCTTTAGGTAAAAGATAAAATGTGTCGGCAATTTGCAGTTAGTACACTCCTGTAGTTTAATAGGGATTTTTTGCAGCAAATTTGATAATTTGTAAATATTAATGTGAGTATAAGAAGCACAGTTTATTTAAAGATTTAAGATCTATTTTTCTTTAATATTTTTCATTTTTACTTTATTTATGAAAAATATATACACACACACACAGAGTGCATATTATATATATATATATATATATATAAGAAAAGGAGAGAAAAAGTTACAATTGTTTTCGTTTATTTAGTGAATTTCTTTCATATTTTATTTTTCGCATATTTTGCTACACGCGTTTCGGATGTTGTGACTCTCCTGAATTGAATAATGGTTAAATATATCAGTTAGAGTAATGAATCTTTGCTTCCTATGTTAAATATTTTAACTATTGTCTTTTGAGTCTAGTAGCTGGCAACCGGCATCTGAATCTCACTGTGATGCTTTGTTACGGACATGGATTATTGAATTCGATTTTGCTTTTAAACAAAACATGAGATATTAAAAACAATGTGATGCATAAAGTACATTTTTATTTCAATCTTTTTACTTTCTTACACATCTGATAATGACTTATGTTTTATGTGAGTCGAAAGGTTGAACTTAATACAGATTTTGGCTAATTTTTTATATCACAATCAGCCATATTTGGAAAGCTATTCACATTTAAGAAAATAATTAAAATAAATTTCAATATTTTTTTAAATTTGGAAAAATCAATAAATTTACTAGTTATAAAATCTCTCTTGTTTTTAATAAGATATGTTTTCAAGGACCAATGCCGTCGAAATATACCGATTATATATTATAATATATATATATATATATATATATATATATATATATA
>CAHIKZ030004764.1:0-25000 GCA_903632075.3 Acanthosepion pharaonis | reverse complement strand
GTGTGTGTGTGTGTGTCAAACCACCTCCATCCACTGGTTCGATTTATTGATTCATCAGTAGAGAAAAGAATCAGAAATGGCGCAGGGAAAGAAATTTTCGCTGACACAGTATTTTTTATAACGCAGCCCTAAAAAATAATTTTATCTTTAAACTATAACATTTTTATAGTATTAATTTTACTAATCTGTCAGAAGAAAAAAAAATAAAAATCATTTGAAATAAGGATCTGTTCAACCAAATGAAAGGTAAATAAGCTAGGACATTAACGTTGAACTTTTGAAAGAAAAAAAACATTAATTCAATACAAATAGCCAACTATTTTGCGTTCTTTAATAAAAAATTGTTGCCTATTAAGTTACAATTGCACTGAAAATTAGAAAGTATAATTAAAAAAAAAAACAATAATTTTGCCTGAATAAAATTCCGTGCCAGAATAGTATTATTAATAAAACTCAAAACAAATTTAAACAAAAAGAGTGAAAATTATGTGATTGTAAAACCCATAAGACGCTAATTGGCTATATATGCCGCGTAAAATATAGTATACCAATGTACTATCTCATCCATTGAGAGTCCTAACACTAATATGATATACATTGGTCTACGAAGAATGAATTTAAAACCAGATGGAGACAGCATAAAAGAATCATTGAACAATATTACCTGTAGAAACAGACATCTCTATCTAAATATTTTTGACATTTGAGGGAAATGAATAAAACACCAAAAGTAAATATGGAGAATTATAAACAAAAACTAGAACTTGTTTAACTTGGGATGACCCATGCCCTTTATGCCTACATGAAAAAGTACCTACATTATCAAGTTTCTAAATAATGAAAAAAATTAAACAATAGATATTGAGTTAACGGTTTTTTGCCGACATCATCAAATTTTCGCATTGAATAATTAGCATAAAAAACAAACAAACCATTAAATAATAAATACAAATTTTAAACTCCATAGTCTAAATAAAAAGTTTAAAAGTCCTACCCAGTCATATAAAAAAAACCTTTATGAAGTCGTCAAAAATGTTAGCTAATTATGACAGTTTTATATACACAAAAACCTTTCAGGAAAGAAAAGAAAATAAATAAATTTCCATAGACACTTAATGGTTAACCAGACTAGACGATGTCATCTTCCGTTTTAAATTTAGACACCTCAACCCTACCCTGACTTGACCTCTTTGAATGTAACTGAGATATTGATACAAATTATTAACCCTTAGCCCCTTTTTTAAATAATTGCTCTAGCCGTTACCATAGTAATTTTAATAATGAATATGCGTAAAACGCGTAAATTTCAAGAATTAGTTACTTCAAAAATTTCGCTTGAAGTTTGAACAGAGCTCGGTACTTTAATTCAATTTAATTCAAATAATTATATTGAAGTTTTCGGTTCTTGTTATGAAACATGAGAACTCTTATGTAGCGAAGGAATCATATTTTTAAATAAATAATTATATCTATAAACTACGTCTAGAGATTATATGCAAGTTATGAATTGGTAGATATATAGTGATAGAGAAAAATATTGTTTTTGGTTGGAAAAATTTTACTAAGTTAAAAAAACAGACTAATTTGACTGTCAGTAGTTTATTTGCAACTATTTATTTTGATACTTTTACATTATTATACCTTATAAAACTAATGTAAAAAAAACTAATATGAAAAGGTTTTAGAACAAATTCGTCAATTTCTTAAAGGAAAAACATTAAAAAAAAACATTTTAAAAATAAAAGATATATTAACAAAAAATAATAAGAACCTCCTAAAATCTATTGCACAAATGCTCCTTTCTTTTCGATAACTCTTAGCAGCCTATTGTCAACATCTGATGTTAGATTTGCAATTTTAGCGGCTGGTAAGTTGTTTGCAGCAACTTTAACTGCCTCCCAGAGGTCACAGTTGCTGTTGAATTGTCTTCCATTAGAATAAATATCTCTTGAGGATGCTTCACAGCTATTTGAAGGCCAGTCCATAAGAGAATCTTCAACAAATCCTTTTTCTTTCAACCAGAATTTAGTAAACTTTGATGCATGACTTGGTGCGTTGTCTTGCATAAAGATCATAGATCTACACTTGGCTAAAGACTGGTTATCAAGCCATTCAAAGAAATATTGCTCTAGAAAATCACAGTAACTGGAATTCATTTTAACCCCGTCTTTCAGTTTAAATGGAACCACGAGCTCATTACCAATAACCACAGCCCATATCATGATCCCACCGCTGCCTTGTTGGCGTTTAGAAATTTTCTTGAGTCATGTTGCTTGCAAACTGATCCTCGAGTCCATCCATTCGGACCATCGAGGGTGATCCTTGATTCGTCTGTAAAAAGCACTTTACTGAAATCAGTTTTCATGTATTTTTTGCCACTGCAATCTTCTTTCTTTACGTTTTTTTTTTTTGTTAAAATGGGTTTCTTTATTTGATTTTTTACATCAGCAAACTTTCTTAATGCTTTACACCTTGTTTCCCTTGACACCATAGAAGCTCCAGCGGCCTCAAATAGGAACGCACTTGACGCATTTCAGTTTCTTATTAATTCTCTTCGGATATGTAATAGATCACGCTTTGTTAAATTCCTGAATTCAGCCTGAGACTTTTTTTTCCTTGGTTGAATTCTCATTTGACATTTTCTTGATTGTTCAATGATCCCTTTTCAGATCCTTAGAAATTTGAAGCGAAGACTTTCCTTTGCTAATTTCTTTGATCATATAGTTCATTGTTAGTTCTTTTTTACGAGCCATAAAACTAAATTCTAGTTCTTGCAAATAATCTCTTGACACTGAAAATTGCTATAATTACTGAAAAAATACTAAATATCTGAAATTGGGACTTAACTGCTTTCATGCTTACTCGCTATACATAATAGTACAAATTATTTCATTGGATAACACATATCTATGAATTTTACATAAAATATTTGACAATACCTTTTGCATATAATTTCTAGGCGAAGTTTATAACGTGTATGTGTATATATGTATACGTGCGTATATATATATATATATATATATATATATATATATATATATATATATATATATATATATATATATATATATCTGTGTGTGTTTTTGTACATACATATATAAATATATATATATGTGTGTGTGTGTGTATATATATATATATATATATATATATATATGTTTGTGCATATATGTGTATATATATATGTATATATATGTTTGTGTGTGTGTGTGTATATATGTATTGTGTTATGTGTGTATATATATATATATATGTGTGTGTTTATATTTATATATATATATATATATATATATATATATATATATATATACCTTACTTTGAATGCGCAACTTCGAGTTTCATGCTATTTGCAATCTTTACAGTTTGGTGTGATGCCGTTATTATTGTTGTTAAGTGTTTAAATGAATTGTAGTTTTAAATTTTGATTTGAAAATAAGGATTATAAATTTTAATTTAAAATGGGACATTGTTATAAAAGATAAAATATTTGCAGACCAAGTTGGATAATTCTATTTCTTATATGCAAATCAATAATGAAATTAATGCAGTGATAAAATTAAGATACTAATAAAAATAATACTTAGCAATAAAAATAAAAATGATAAATATATAATAAAAATAAAGATAATAATAAAAACACGTTGCTGATAGTAAAACTAAAAGTAAGAAAAAAGAATAATGATGACTATATAGTAAAAATAGTAATAATATGATAATTAAGTTAATAATATTAACATAAATGTTAAATGCATTAGTCTAATAACAATATTTATATAGTAAAAACATTAATAAAATAAATAATTATAATAATAATAAATAATATCAATACAAGTTTTGTGGTACCAGTGACTGGCTAGACTATATTAATCTGGTTCAACGAACTTAAGCAGAAATTTGATTCTATGCAAGCAGGTGTTCTTTAAGTTACTTCTCCTGTTTAAGAGAGTTGGATTGTTCATATTTTTTAGGATCATTAATTTTTCAGAAAGACATAAGTTACATCTGTCGTCTTTCCCGCTGAAAGATTTAGCTTTCGTTACGCATTCCCGGGTGATAGGTTTTTATTCTCGATTTTCACTTACCAGAAAAATTTAGAGTGCTGTTACTATATTTGATATCGCCTAATGTCATCTGGTGGTGGTAGAAACGCGATTTCCACTGGTTTTCCATACAGCTCACATAAAATTTGACCTCGTCGTCATAATTGATTTCAACTATGTAGACTAACGACTTCGTCATACATCTGCTGTTTAATTGGCAGTTTGTTTTTTCGGCAGTTGCATTGCGTGAATGTTATGTTGTGTAGGTTGTTGAAGTGTTCGTTTAGAATGGAACGGTTGTGCTGTGATATATACAGGTCAATGTTTTTTTCACAACTGTAGCTAACTTCGACGTTTTTTTTTTTCGTTGAAAATCTTATTTAGTGTTGGGGAAAAGACTAACGTGATATGGATTAAAAAATTTTTTTAATTTCTGATATTAGTTTTGACATTTTTGTTGAAGAGCGTGTTAAACCATATTATATTGCGTTTACGGCATTTTGGTTTGTTAAACAGTTAACCACATTGTCACCATTTGTAATAAGAATCACTGAGAAACGCTTAATGCTAGAAAAAGAGCAGGTTAAAATTGTTTTGTGTCAGTCCCACTCTCTTCCTAAATGAGCAATAGTGAGAAGAAAAGGATCATTCAGGCCTTCAGTAATGGTACCAACATTTATACTCTGGCTTTCATCTTCAAAATCCATTCCACAGCCATCAAGAGAACAGTGAATAAGTTTAAAAAAGAGGGAACAGTAGAGAGGAAAACTGGAATAGGAGGTCACACAGGGATCATCATTTCAACTCGGCGCTAAAGAGATCAATTAGAAAAGGTCCAACTCAATCCATAAGACGTTTGGCAAGTGAGAGAGTAGTGTTAGCTATGACAGTCAAAAAAGAAGTGAAAAAGACTTGAAAATGAAATCGTACATGAAACGTGTGAGGCACCTTGTTACTTCTGGACAGAAAGTTAGGTTAGATAGGGCGAAGTTCATCTTAAATAAGTTGGCAAATCATACTGGAATAATATATATATATTTGAACTTTATTTCAATCCTCCATGAGCTTCCGATCCTTAGCTATGATTAATTAATGATGAACATACCATTTTCGTTTATGACCGATTTCATCACGATTCTTCTGTTAAGTTTGGAGAGTAATACATTCTTATTGCTCAAAATAGTCCAATAGTGTTATAAAAACCTATGAGAATTCCAGTAAGATATTTTTAGCCATTTGTGAGATACAACAATTCAAAGCTTAATCTAACTATTGGACAATTTTGCTGTTACACCCGGTGTATATATGTATGTATGTGTGCGTGCACGCGTGTTTGCATATATATTTGTAAGAGATATGTATGCCAGAATTACAGAAAATAGTATAATAAATGAGTTTGCAGTCGGGAAAGTCAGGTAGCCAGATATAAGGGGGGGGGTGATGTGGTCGCAGAAATTGTTTGGTATCCATGACTGGGTTTTCGTGTTTGTTTAGCATAGTGCAGCTTCCTGTTGCCAAATAAAGGTCTTCCAACAGCCACCCTCTTAACCGAGGGCAGCACTTCCTCCTCGAGGGGATTGATGTAGGCCTCGGTGTCGAGGCCTAGACACTCACCAGCAAATTCCGTTCTTTACTAATCAGAACGATCAAAGTGAGTTTTCCGAGCTGCCGTACACGCGTAATCACCATTAGACTCATCCAACTCTCTCCAAGTCCTCTGCACTGTCCTCAGATAGACATCCAAACACTCTGAAATGTATTGGAGTTTTCAGCGCGAATGCCAAAAAGTACACTATGCCGTTTCCAAATTTCTGGCGAAGTAAATTGCGTTATGGTGCTCAACTGGCCCTACTGTTAAAATAGCGACAATTTATCCATCCCACCTTCTATATATACGTACGAAGACACACACACATATCTATCTATCAATATAAAATATATATATATATATATATACACATTTGTATTTATATATATATATATATATATATATATATATATACATATATATATATATATATATATATATATATATATATATACATATATATTTGTATTATATATATATATATATATATATATACACATTTGTATTTATATATATATATATATATATATATATATATATATATATATATATATATATATATATATATATATATATATATATATATATATACATTTGTATTTATATATATATATATATATATACACATTTGTATATATATATATATATATATACACACACACAATATATATATATATATATATACACACATTTATATATATATATATATACACACATTTACATATATATATATATATATATACACACATTTGTATTTATATATATATATATATATATATATATATATATATATACACACATATATATATATATATATATTTGTATTTATATATATATATATATATATATATATATATATATATATATATATATATATATATATATATATATATATATATATATATATATATATATATATATATATATATATATATATATATATATATATATATATATATATATATATATTTATATTTATATATATATATATATATATATATACACATTTATATTTATATATATATATATATATAGGTAGGTAGTAATCCGATGGTATAATCCAAGCGAGTCTTATTAACACAATATAGAATTTTAAATATTAAATTTTAAAACTGACTCGCAATGAGAGCTCAGTGTTTATTTTCATTAAACAGACCAAATTATTTCATACAATTGGAATTAAGATTCCATTAGTAAATGATCATTTTCATCCGCGAATTTAAAATTTAAAATTCACAGGATTTTTCAAGCTATTTATGATGTTGAAAATCTTCAACAAACTGGCACCATAAACAGCTTGAAAAATTGTATGAAATATGTATGTGTGTGTTGGATGTATGAATGATTTTCTTTAACAACGTGTCAACCTCTCTAATGCCGAAATCTAAATATTTTCGACACAGTTTTATGCCTTTTTTTGTTGGTCATCTTACTATAAAAATTAATTGTTTCTAATTCTACTATAAACAGTATTGTTGTTGATTTTACTATAAAAATGTATTAAAATTCTGATATTTTCATTGTTTTGTTTGAGCAGTCACTATTTGGCATAGCTATGACCCTAACAGGTGCTACCCTTAAAACCCCATCACCCCGTCGTACCCGGATCACGGTGGACCAGTGTACAAACAGCAAATAAAAGATGATTCCACGTACCTGAAAACATCTATTCTCACGATCTGAAGTCTCCTTCCAACTTACCGTCATACCCAGGACTCACACACACACATATACATATTATATATATGCACATTTCATTGAATACGACAGACAAGGTGCTTTTATTTAGTTTTTTATATAATTTCTTATCCGATCTAATAATTGTTTTCTTTTCGGATGATAAATTATATAAAAACTGTCCGAATGTTCTTTTTATCCGAGCGCTTTCGGCTATACATTTAGCCATTTTCAAGGATTAAATATTTTAACTGTTAAATAAGAAATAGTTTGTTGTATGTATGTTTTACAAAATGTTTTCATTTTTCAAAACACGGCCAATAAAGGAATTGTATTCCTGATCAATCAAAATTCGTAAATAATTATATAGGCCACGCTACAACATGTTTGACACGCAAACTCACTCTACACCTTTCTGACCATAGCTCAATTAGATCTCATTTAAATATTCATGGAGACCTACCGGACACTATTTGTAACATACTTGTTGACAACACTAATATAATAGCATCATCTACATGCAAAAAAAAAGGCTAAAAATAATGGAAGCCTTATTAATAAAATAAAAAAATAAAAAAAAATAAAAAACACTTAATATTATTAACTTTGAACATGGACACAATATATTGACCGTGTATTGATTCTCAAGATGTTCAAGTAGAACACCGGGAACTTTTGCACGCTCTTAATAAGTCCCAGTATGCGATTCCCATCCTGCTTCTTGCTGATAACTGAATAAGCGTTTATTCAAGCAATTAACTTCTGGTCAATATAAAATGGCTTGACATGTCATTTCACTCCTTCCTCGAGAAAAATTAATTTCAAAACGGGAGATTAAGCGAATGTTTTCTTCTTTTTCTACTCCTTCTTTCCTTAGCAATTACGCTATTCTAGAACCCGCTCCCTCCGTGGCTACTCTCAGTGTAAAGCTACACGTTAGCATATTCGTAAGCACAACTGTCCTCTTAAAGGTGTCCAAGTGACCATTTAGGGTCAGGTTTTGACACAGAACGACTATTTTATTTTCTACTTAGAACAATATAACACCTGGACAGGATTTCCAACTCGGGTCAGTGTATAATAAATAACTTCAAAGTTCATTTTCCCGAGGTCTTAATCTATTCTCACTGGTAGGGGTTCACATTGTATTATTTTGGAGAACGATCTCCTCTTTAGATAGATTGAATACTTAAGTTTTCAACTCATTGTTGCTATCTCAGGCATTAATACAGTGTGTTCCAAAAGTCACTTAGGTATTTGAAAATGACATAACACACACACACACACACACACACACACATATATATATATATATATATATATATATATATATATATATATATATATTTTTTCCAGGACTGAGATCAACATAGGAATTATACGTAAAAAAAAAAATTCACAATTGGACAAATAACCAAAATCTTTGATTTCTTTTCTTTTTTCCTTTTTTTTATTGTTTTTTTTTTTTTTTTTTTTTTGAATGGGGGTTTAATCGAATTTTGTTTAACGAAAAATTTCGTGAAATTCCGAAATTTTATGGCCACTACGTTCCCCTGCTCTGACGCCACTTGATTATTTTCTTTTAGACAGATACCTTAAAGAGGGTGTATATATCAATAAACCGCAAACAATTCAGCAACTCAGAGATAGCATCTGTAAAGTAATTCAAGGCCTGAAGACTGAGTTTTTAAACGTGAAAGCTATAGAAGGAACGGCCCTGTGTGACGTAGGAAATGAAAGATATTGGCGTTGTATAATTTTTTGAATTTTCCTTCTGCATAAAACTATTTTAAATATTAAAACTAAGGTTGAAATTGCTAAATTTTTAAGCCCCGAGATGACTTCTGAGACACTCTGATTTTCTTCTTTGTAGATAATGGTTTACTGATACAAATCTTACTAATTAACCTATAGCTGGGGGGATGAGATGGTATCATACCTTTCCTAACGGTATATGCTTGTAAGTGAATGTAACGAACCCGACTGGAATTGGAACACATTCCAATTCCGTGCCCGTTTTCCATTACACCCCCCTCATATTCAAATTTTACAGCACCTGGTATTCCCATGTCTAATCTCTTTCGGGTATCGCTTGCAGTTTACGCTTTAAATATGAAGAATTCGGATTTGTTTTTCTGTTTTTGCTTTTTTGAACCATGAGTGTCATCCGAGTGACATATTGGGTATTAAATTCTTTTTTGCATGTATACATCCCCTATATTACCTATATTTAATAGCTAATATGGAACACGGATGATACATCCAAAAAATATCTAGTTCTCCATATTTAAGATGTAAACTGCGAGCGATACCCGATAAAGATTGAACCTGGCCTGACGATCCTTCATTTTTAGGGTGAAACTTTTCCTCACTGTGTGCTTTCCACCTTCGGCCCTATGCCACATCTGAGCTATGCTTAGTCAATCAATCAATATACATATCACTTTGCTCGGAGTGATGAGAAGTCAATTTTCTCTAGAGAAATATTGTGGTATGACCAATATATGTTGATTATCATTGATTAGATATCTTCTTCTCATCGAATGTTTCAACATAGTGATGATGATCATATCTCAGCGCCTATCTGAAGGTTAGTCCCAACGCTTTTCTTAGCATATAAGCAGTTGTAAGCATCACTGCCACTTTTATATCTCCCAATGATTTGAAGTATCCACAAAGCGAGGCAGAAATATTCCTAGGTTCCGTGTGCGCCAATTACAATAGGGAAAACTTGAGCTTCACGATGTTCTTATTCCAAGTTACGGCAACGTGTACCAGAATCTATTCATGGATGCTCTTGTTCACAAGTATGATATCAGGGTTATTGCTCTCCAAGCCCCCTGTCAGTGAAGATTGACGTATTACACGTAAACTTCATTTGTTGTAAGAAAGCAAAAGACTGAATTTTGACTTTTTGTTGTACTAGGTTTTTTTTTTTGTTTGTTTGTTTTTTTTGTTTTTTTGTTTTTGATAAACGCTGATGCATGATGAAATCCTCACAGTATTTAGTATTGTTGAAGTTATCGCTAACAATTCTGTCGAGATTTACAAACTCTATATTTCGTTCAATTTCACAAATCAATCGATGAAATCAGAATAAGCTGATAAAGAAAATTTCTTTATATCCTTTTCCCTTTTTAACTTAATAAATTCTTATAATTTCTTATTCTTAAGCATGCAACATACAACTGGCCATGCGTAAATATTTCTTTCTGGAGCCAAATTTCAACCTTTTGAAGCGTTTGGCCTTGTGATTTGTTTATAATTCTCGCAAACGCAGCGTGAACTGGAAACTGTATTCTTGTATATATAAGAATTTAAAGAAAAGATATGTAAAAACAATATTGTATTTTTATTAAATAAGTATTTGTTATTTTAATAATTGTTTTTAAAATAGTGGGAGTATTTTTATGTTAAATAATAAAACGTTTAATTCTTAAAAAATAATTAGTAAATACTATTAAAACCAGCTGTATTTTGTACTCCCTTAACTGTTTGCATTTCTCCCCAAAATTCGGTTTCGATCAGTCAATGTGTGGTTATTTTAGAGGGTATGACGGACGTAATAACGCAAGTCACACAATTTTATGTATCGATATGATGAATCGTATATGAGCTTTATTATCTATGGAAGATAGATAGATATAGATATATAATATTTTTATTGCTTTATCATCTATTTCATCGATCCCTTGAAACGACTAATAGTAGTCGATTGTAATTGGTACATTTCGCCTAAAACATTTAAAGGTTCCGCCTAACATCAAACGATTTATTCGATACAAGGAGAATCTCACCCAAAGACTTAAGAGATATTCCCTGACAAACGATATTTATAGTATAAACAGACATATAATATTCATAACATCTACGATATTTATAACATTTGCTAGTATGATTGTCATAACGTACATTTATAACACGCAGAGTGTGATATAACGTATATGATATTAAAATCATCTGAAAGTGTTATATTCACTACGTATCTTTTTTTATGAGCCGTTTCCCTTCAGAAAGTGTGAGATTGTGGTACTCCACAACTTCCTGTCCCTTGTTGCTTTAAGTAACGCTTGACTTTTTACCATCCGTCATTCACTCCGCTCTGCTAGCTGTTCACCCAAACTCATTAGGTAGATTGCTTCCCCTAATATGTCCTATGCGTGTTATATTTTCCAAGCCAATTTTCCTTAATGATTCCGAGAAATTTTAATTGTCTTTTTCTGATTTTAATATATATTTTATAGCACGCAGAGTATATGACGTGATATTCATAACCTATTTTTGTAACCTAGAAAGGGTTACTGAATGAGGAATAACCAAAACGCTGGTTGGAAATGAAATGGTAATCTTTATAACATCAACAAAATACAATACTCGCCAGCAGCGTGAAGTAGGTAAACCACTGCTAATGGCGGACTACTTAACAGCATACTACCTCCACTTACAATAGTGCCCAACGTATTTATGAGAATTGGGACATACGCATTAGTGTTCATAGGTATGGTATATAACACCTATACAAGTATGATATTCACAACATGCAGAATATGATACAGCATGAATTATATTAATATCATATGCATGATTTAACATTATAACATACAGAATATATTAGCATATATGATATTCATAACATAAGAAATTGTGATATTCGTAATATGTATATTTATAATATGCAGTGTATGATATCCATAACATATGCAAGTATGATATAATAAATATATTTATAACATGCAAATTATATGGAATGTATGACATTCCTAAAATATGCAAGTGTGATATCCAAAATGTAATTTAAACTCTTACCGAATTGATTCAGTAATCGCTCTTTAGTATCGTTTCGCCTCGTCAAATCCTGCAGAAAATAAAACTAATAATAAAGAAAATAAAGCAACTACTTCGTCCTTTGAGACTGTAAGAGAATGACTTTTGTTCTGTTTTTATGCCTGTACTTTCTAACAATCAAAGATTAACCTCTGTCTTTTTATATGTTCTATAGAATAGCACAATGGGCGAACCACCGTTTGACTAAATATCTAGCATTAAAACGAAAAAGACAATGGGGTCTGTATCAGTTTTCTAATAGGAAATGGCCTACCTACCTTGAAAATCAATATTCAAGTTCGCGCCTTTTTAACTGCTTTCCAACACTTTTTACATTATTCGGACTATTGTCCTCATCTTTGCCGCCATATTTATTACAACGTTTCGGCTCTTGTACGCTCCGGCATTCTTCAGGTGGTTGGAATGTCGGACTGAACCTTTTATTTCGCTCACTGGCGTAGACTGTTCTAGTTCCACGTGCCATGTTTTAATGGCTGTCAGTTGTCAGTTATCTCCTGTTAATTCCCCTCTCTAAGTTCTCCGCTGTCTTAAACGGGTATTGAACTTACACTCTTTGTGTCCTGACGCTAGATCTAACCAATGCCTTTATCCACTGTGCCTGAAGAATGCCGGAGCGTACAACGGCTGAAACGTTGTAAGAAATATGGCTACAAAGATGAGGACAATAGTCCGAATAATATAAATAGAGTACATAATACCTCATCTCAGAAATATAGACAGATGCTTTTGAACAGTAATCACTTTCACCGAGGGGATAGATGCAACCACTTCATCCACGAGGTAAGATGCTATTCTTTGTTTGAACATTTTGTTTAATATTAAATGCGTTCCACACGGGTGCATAGTTTTACGGCCATGTCACGTTGAAACACCTCTTCTCGTACAATCTTCTTTTACGTGTCGTGTCCCTTCAGGACGTAGGCGATTATGACTTTCCTCTTCCCCCTCTCCCTTGTAGTTCTCAATAAGTTTTGTCTTTTTGTTATGCCTCCCATACCCTGTTCTGCCATCCACTTCCGTTCCCTTGTCTCTCTTTCCTTCTGTCCATCCTGTGAGTATCAGATTCTTCAAGCCCTCCTTTCTCATTACGTGTCCCAGAAATTTCAGCTGTCTCTTCCTGATGTTAAATATAAGTCTCCTCCTTGTTTGCATCCTCTCCAAAACGTCATCGTTGCTTACATGTTCAGTCCATGGTATCCTTAGCGTCCTTCTGTAGAACCATACCTCCGTTGCCCCGAGTCTTTTCATCTTTGGGGAGACCGTCCAACATTTTCTGCTCTAAAGGAGGACCGATATCACGTATTAGTTTAGTAATCTTTTCTTTGTTACCAACGAAACTCTCCTGTTTTGTACTGCTCTACCTAGCTTTTGGGATGCGTTTTTGGCCATCCCAGTACGTCTTCGGATCTCAGTGTCACACTTTCCGTTTTCAGTCAGAACACTTCCCAGATATTAAAATTTCTTGACTTACTTGATTTTAGTGTCCCCGACCTATTAATCGCATTTTGGGGTCATCTTTTTACTGATGACCATGCATTCTGTCTTCTAATTTATGCTTAGTCCCTTCTCGCTCCCCTTCGCTACCTTTTACAGGAGGTTTTGTAATTTCCTTTCTGTGTCTGCTATCAGCACTGTCATATGCGTATCTTATGTTGTTAAGATTGTGGCCTCCAGTTCTCTCAGAATTGCCTCACTGTATAGGTTGAAAAAGTCCGGTGAGAAGACACATCCTTGCCTTACGCCCCTTTCTGTTTTTGTGTATCTGCTGAGCTCATTTTCTATCCGTATGCAGGCCGTTTGCTGCCAGTATAGGTTCTTGATTATTCTCATATATTTCCCAAATAAATTAAGGTTACCGAACAGTTCCAACAGATCTTTGCGGCGTACTTTATCGAACGCCTTTATGTAGTCTATAAAACATAGTTGCACTCCCTTCTGCATTTTTACTGATTTTTCTGATAATATTCTAAGCATTTTCCTTGACCCGCCTGGTGTCATTAACGAACCCGCACTGTTCCAGTTCACTGTCTGTCCTAATTCCGCTGCGTGCTCTATTCCTCAGAATAAGGATGATTAGTTTTGTTATGTGGATCATTAGGCTGATTGTTCCGTGGAGTTCACATTCGTTTGTGCCTGGTTTCTTAGTGCTATGAAAATAGATCTGCTGAGATCCTCCGATATATTCTCACTGTTGTAGATTTCATTTGTTATTTCTGTAATCTTGTTTATGCCAAAATCATTTAAGGCTGTCAGCATTTCTGTTACAATTCTGTCTGGCCCTGCCGCCTTGTTTCTGTTCAATTTGGCCAGTGCAGCTTCATATTCGGTTTTTAGAATTTCAGACCTGTCGGTAGTTCTGTGTGTTGCTGCTTGTTCTCTTTTGTCGTGGAAGAGTTTTCCAATATATTCGTTCCAGCGCTGAAATTTTTTTTCCCTTGTCTAATATGAGCGTTCCATCCTTTGATTTTATGCAGCCCGTTGACAAGCATGTCTTCTGTCCTGTTAGTTCCCTTATTTGTTCATGCATATCTCCTTTGTCTGTGGTACTCAATCTCTCTATTTCTGTGCATTTTTGTTTGTTTAGCCAACTCTTTTTTTAGCCTGCCTGCATTTAGTCCTTATTTCGCTGTGTAGTTTTCTGTATCTTGGCAGAGTTTTCTGTATCCTTTGTATCATGTCGAGAATCACATCAAACAACGTCGAACCTGGTCAGTACTTACGTGAGCCCTTGGGAATGCCAGGATTTGTAATCTTAGATGTGCGGATGATATAATGGATAATGGCTGAGAATTGGAAATCAGAGATCTGAGTGCGAATTCCAGTAGGGTTCGTTATTCATGCAAATATCCCTGGGAAAGTTATGAATTCACCTCTTTTCCCTGAATCTGTTTGTTAAACCGTAGGAATTTTATGAGTAAATCATTGTTGAGATGTTGTGAGTTTCCCGCGTGTCGGTGTATGAATCAAGACAAACACAGTTGTAGAGGAAAATACTGGTATATTCATAAAAGCAATTAACAATAGAGTGATTAGTAGAACGAAGGTTGGTTAGTACGAAACAATATCCAAAGTCTATAGTCCAACGGTATGTACCGGGTAAGCTTATCTGGACTGTTCCCTCTGACGCTCTGTCACTCTCTCTCCAGAGCTGACTTATATAAGAGGGACCAGTCCATTACTAGTTAGAAGGTGGGTGCGCCCCAACAGTTATCTTGAATGAGTAAATCAAGACTCTTTTAGAAATAAGTGTTAACACATCAGTAGTTGACCTAGAGAAGTGAAAGCCACATTATTTATATCAAAGAAGACCCTATGAAGTTAGATGTTTAACCAATTCAGAGTTCATTAGAGCATCTAAGTACAATGCCAAAAAGCGGTATAAAGCCGATAGAAGGATCAGATGGTTCGCATTAAAGACTGGAACTACAGAAGACGATTTCCAACAAGCTGGAAAGCAAGAGTAGCAAGGCATTTATTGTAGGGTTTAGAGAGAACAAGAGACAGTTCATGAGTACGTTTGTTAAGGACTATTGCATGGATACCATGAAGACCACATGCTTTGTGAGGATGCAATTTACAAATGACAGCGGAAACTATGGACGAAGTTATATGCATATCACTCAATAGAGACTGTGTTTAAGTGGAAAGTCAAGCAAAGATACTCCAGTTGACTCAATAGTAGAATTGAAAGAGAATTAACAAGCAAAACATTCTGCTTTATCAACAGATGTTAACCACTCAAATTGAGTCAAGAGAGGCGAATAGAAAATTTACTCTTATTTAACACACTATTACAGAGCTGCTCTTTGAGGACACGTTTACAATTATTTCGAGCAGCCACATATGGGTGTATGTTGTGTTCGGAATTATCACACTTGAAAAATTGATTCCGATGGGCTATAGCAGCTGAACAGGTTGGTGTGAACCAAGAAGATTCTGGTTTCAACTGATATTTGTAAAAGTTTGATAAACCGTAAAAACCGTAAAAACCAAAGAAACCAACCAACCAATCAATCAATCCCACGGGTTCATAAAGAAAAACTACTGAAATATCTCTATTTATTCCAACTGATCGACATCCTCACTGAGTGCCATATTCATGCTTACAAAGTTTGGAATATAATTTCAAAAGTGAACACCAAGAGAAGAAAAACCGTCTTATAAGCATGAAAAGTATCCACTTAGATAAAATGCAGTGTGTATATATTGTGGCAGCCTTAATTGTTCGTGGATTTTTGTGCTAGCACTAAATCGCAAGTCATCGTGATCGAGGGTTTGAGCGTACTGACCTTGTTCAAACTGGTGATCACGCCTAATGATGCGCTCTCTCCATGAAACTGTAAGATTCACTCAGTATAGTTGCAGTATAAACTACACGAGTGATCTGTGGAGGTTGAAAAAATACAAATGTGCCCGAGCAGGCGGCTGCAATAAGGATTGGCGAACCGCTCTAGTAGACTGGCATACTCGGATACAAGTGACAAGCCATTAAATTTCATTGAATATACTGCTGATTTGGCATTGCTCAATCTTAATCTAGGAAGCTATGCAATCGAACCCTGCGGTTTATGACAATAAACACAGTAGGTGCAAGCATGCTATGACTGGTTTGCGGAGTTTTCGAAATCAATTATGAATTAATTAAAATAACTAATCGGATTTGGGACTCAAAAACAATCTGGTAGATCACACAAATGCAAAACTGAACTTGTGAAATATTTGAAAAATTTAACACAATCATTTCGTTTAAATGACCGTTACAGAGAGAAAAGACCTTTTATAACATAAAATACAAACGCTGGTATTTTTTTGCGCGAAATTCCATTCATAATGTTGCAAATGCAACACAGTAAATAATCATAGAGCTAGTATAGGAGGATCAACTTTAGGCTTGTTCTTCAAAACTCATGATTAGAGATTACTCTTTATTTTTTTATTTCTTTATTTCTTTATTTATTTTTATTTATTTTTATTTTTTTTTTTTTTTTGCACCATGCAATGCTCCTTGTCTGGCCAGTAGTTCCGTCAATTCAATTAATAACCAGGATCGATGAAAGCACTCATCTGCAGGCAGGCCATGTTTAAGACTCCACACAGAATTGTCCCATGAGTTCTTCCATTTGGTGACATGGTAATTGTGAGTTCAATCCATGATGAGATATCTCCTGAAGTGAAAAATCTACTCGCGTAAATTAAATAAATTATTCAGTTGGAAATTTCAGTTTTTTTTTTTTTTTTTACAACGGCCGAGACGTTGCGATAACAACAACAAAGATAAGGCTAATATTCCGCATGCAAATAATATAAATAAGGATAACTCTTCATACTAAAATATTCAGGCAAGAATAAACAGATGCACACACGTGTATATATATATATATATATATATATATATATATATATATATATATATATATATATATATATATATATATATATATATATATATATATATATATATATATATATATATATATAGTGAAATTAATATCTACCTGTTAAATCATCGAACGTTTTGTAGGAAAACGAACTTGCATTCAAGAGGTTATTTGGAGATGGCGCAACTCTCCTGGGGGTTAGCATCAGTCATGAAAAAATGGTTCTCTCAGAAGATTAAAAGAGAACAGTTTCGTTTTGCAGGTGTTGAAATTAAAAAGTCATTCCTTGGCCCCAATTAAGAACAGGTTGTAGATTTTTTGGGAGTTTTTTTTTTTTAAATCAGGTACCAATTTCATCTTAGCGAACCATTCAATCTTTTGCTCAACACTTCCTGGATATAGGATGAAATAAGTAACCTTCTATTGGAAAGGAATCTTTGAGATTAGAGTTCGTGTTTCTCTAACGAAATATCTCGTTACAAAACAAAAACGTTCAAATTAGTGACTGATAAATATATTAAGTATTTGTACAAAACTTATTTTGTGAGCGTGTACTGTAGCACAAATATTAAGAAACACGTCACACAATCCAGTGGTTATTATAACGCGTTTGATATTTGCTTGAGCACCGTACACTACTTTAGCGTTATGTTTGATTAATGTATGTTAATCAAAGTTTATAATTGTTTGTAAGGATAGGAGTTTTGTGCGTTTGCGTTGTATTCACGTCCATGACGTTTCAATTGTATTTATCTATATCCTTTATGCAACACATTAAGTTCCATAAAAATATAGAAACCTGATATCCGGCTTCACCTAAAATAATTGATGACCCCTGGACCCATTATACACGTGGCCACTCTGGGCTCCGTTACAACCACTGAGTTGGAGGTAATGGATTGGCTGAGAACAAGGCTGATAAGTATGCGTGACCTTCACTTCCGGTCTGGCTTGTTCAAAAATCATTAGCATTCGACCCTCAGAAAGGGTCTTCTAAGCGGATGTCGCCCTTAAAATAATGAGAGCGGAAATGAACCTGAAATTTCTCACGCTTAGGGATGGATATCGAAAACTTCCGGTGACTTGCCTATCCTATGGGTAGGCCCGCTGAGCAATGGTCAACGCCTCAGTCAACACTATATATATATATATATATATATCTTCGAAACAAGATTTTTATTTTTGTATTTCTAAAGACAACTGATTATTTACTTGCAGGTTACACGTAAACGCTAAGCCCCTAATTCTGAATTTCAGAATTTTCAGAATATTTTCATGTTCTTTTTTTGGTGGGGTGGGGGTCCTTACATATTAGGAAATAGACTCTTCGACCTTCCTCAAATGTCAATCACATTCAGCGATTTCTATTTCTGATGCTTTTTTAAAATAATTTTCATCATTTCACCGATCTGAGCGACAATAATAAGCTTGACAGTGTAAATATTTTTTTTTAAAGTATATAAATATTACTAGTTGTAACATATACCTGACTAGCAGCATGGCCCGGCGTTGCCCGTGCTTGATTCAAAAATTGTGCGACTCATACAGCAATCGCTATCACTTGACTTAAAATATTTTTGCCCTTCCTTGCCTTTAAAGTAGTGCCCTTTGCCGTGCTGATGTTGCTACATGCCTTACTTCTTGCCTCTCTCACACTGCGAATTTTTTCTAAGCTCTATACTAAACATTAAATTTGTTACGAAAAAAGAACTAAACAAAATGTACACAAAACGATCAGCTTTAAAAAAGGACTCGTAACTGGAAAAACCAAATGAAAAAAGAATGTTAACAACAAATACTTTTTCACACCAAACACAGTTCTGCGGAATCAGAATCAACGTTGAGTTTAAGCAAGCGAATGAGCCAATTGGAGTAAAGTGCCATGCAGATTTAAATTTTTCCCACTTGTGACGAATGCAGCTATCGATATTTTTTTGCGTGCTAGTTAACATTCGTGTCAGTCAGCTGTTGGCTCTCACGCTGGCCAATAGAATATTCCTGCCTATTCGTGGCAACCAGCTATAGGCTCTCACTCTGGCCAGTAGAAACTGGTCGCAAACTACATAAAAACTGCCGTAGAAGCATGAAAAAATCGGTTATTTCCACTATCGATGGGAGTTGGGAAATGCAATGTCGGTCTTGGCCTTCCTACTAACTTGGAGCATGTGCATGTAAATTTTGGTGCAAATCCGTCGAAAATTGCGGCCGTGCATTCGTTACACACACACACACACCCTGCCTTTTATAGATAGAGATGAAGGACGTTAACGCTCGAAGCGTGATTGTCAAAGTAATAAAGCTGAGGATACTTGTCTGAATGATTTATAACATAATAATATTTCACCTTAAACACTCATGTGTCTAAAACCGGAATTAGGGAGACAGAGGATAAGGATTGACATTACATTTACATTTTTAAAGATGAAAATTGGCAAGAAGGCAAGAAGCCGGAAGAGAGTTCAACAAATGATAATTTCGAGGAAAGAAACTGTTAGTAGAAAACTTATGGTTACATCTAATAATTTTTCAAATGTAAAATAATGAGACCGAGCTGCCAATCTAGGACTGCGCTTAAATTCGTAAAGTCAATGTATGAAAGAGGAAATTCATCAGAACTGTTACTATGAAAATATTTATAGAAAAGTCTCAGAAAAGCTAAGTTATGGCGGTGGGAAAGGGACTGAAGCTGAGATGCCAGGTTAGGTTCGATAAAATTGCAGATTTTTATTTCGATTTTAACAAGAATCTCTAAGTACGTAGTAGAAGCACCAGACCAGATGTGGTGGCAATATCCAATGCGTGGGCGAATGGTAGACTTATAAATGTTATAGATAGATTCTGGAGGTAAAAATTGTTTAGCACGACACTGTGAAGCGGCCTATCAATTGATGCAATATACTCTTTTCACTTTATGCCAGTGGAAAACGTTAGCCTGTAAAGGCGCAATGTCTCTCTTACTTTCCTTTTGATGGAAGGCAAAATATGTTCTTCAGAAGAGGGTAATTTCGTTTTTGGAGACGTTAAAATTGACAAGACATTTCTTGCCCCTTTTAACAATAGATAATATATAAAGATGATGATTCATTGCCTGAACAGTATTGAATCTTGTAACGTCAAGGATTTAGGCAGAAAAGGAAGACAACTAGAGAAAAATAATTATAAATGAAAAGGGAGGAAGCTGCACTCAGACAAATTCTTTCCCAAGAGTGTTACTTTGCGAAACAGACTCCTGGGAGGATGCTTCCCCGATCACTACAATCTTCACCTTTTATTTATCCTACATATCCCCATAATATGCACATATTACTTCTTCCCTTTCCACCCTTACGACCTCATTTAGTAACCCTCTATATTGAGCGGCTCTTGAGCCTTGTATCGAGTGAACAATAGTATTCAAAATTTCTGTAGAAATGTCGAATTCTTTTGTTATGTAACTCATTTGTTCGATAATTTGGATAAGATTCAAATACATAAAACAAAGATTTACTTTAAATAAGTAGAGCTATCATTTCAAACTTAGTGGATACAGCTTACCTATTCTTTAAGTGCTATAACTGATCAATTAAACCAGTTTTCTGCATGAAAGGCTATTTTTAAAGAATAGCTTTAACAAAAAAACATGTCTCTTCGGGACGTAGACGATCACTGGTCTCCCCAGATTCTTTTTCTTTATCTGTGAATTGATCTTAGGCAAGATAGAGGAGTAGTTTCCCGTTGCCTTATCTATAGATTGAAATTCAGACTTTTCTATCAGAATGATTGTCACCTGAGGCGAGAGAGTCCATTTAACCCAGTTTGTCTAAACCTTTTTTTTTTTTTTTTTTGTGTTTTTTGTTTTTTAATTCAAAGTGCACTTGTAGAATAACTAAAACTCTGGAGCGCATTTTAAATTTTACTGAGAAAAGATTAATTATAAAACCTGAAACTAGAACAATCATGAAAAATTCTGAAATAAGCATTTTAAGACATTACATAGTATTTTTAAACTGTACAGTTTTCATTTTAAAAGGGTTTTATGAAGATACTGCATTTTTTTTTTAGAGAGGACGATAATGATTGCTTTAAATGGCTTGAGGAAAGCAAAGGGGAAAGGATTATCCACTTAAAGATTAAGGAATTTAGCATCCAGTTTAAAATATCAAATAACAAAAATTTGTCTTGGGTTTTTTAAAACATTTTAGATATAAAATTAATTCATAAATCAATCTTCTCTTCACTTTGGGCGCACCTGTCTACCTTTCAGGACGCATTAATAGGCCCGGTCGCACCGGTTGAGAAACGCCGAGTTAACCTATAGCTGGGAGGGAGGGGGTAGGATTATAAATTCGGTAATTACTTATTAACCTTTCGACTTAGGAAGATATACGTTTCACATGATTTATCTTACATTGTTTTTTTGTTTTTTTAATTCGATTTCGAAATCCGGTCTTCATTTCAGTCTTTTTTTTTTTTTTAAGATGAAATTCGAATCAATTTACTTACGCCCGCTAAATTTCAATACAAAGCTCAAGTACTGGTCACCTGCTCAAAGTTTGCTTTAGCAAGATTAATTCTCTGTATCATTTGATTAATACGTTCGACTGATTTAGATTGAATCTGTAAGGGAATTATCAATTTTTCTGTTATTTCACAATAGTGAATATTCTCAACTATGGTACAATCTACATAAACGGCATCTATCATTTTCGCTGTTTATACATTTTTTTTAATTTTTTTCCGGAAATAAAAAAGAATCAAATGAGGAAAATGCACTTAATTTTTCCACCGTTTTCACTTGTGACACAAAAACATTTAAAACTGACAATCCACGCACGAATTATCTAAAAAGTCGCGATGAAATATCACCTTCAAGAATATCGATATATGTCCTAAATTTCCGTCACACGTTCAAACGTCACCTATAGAAAAACACAACAAACTTTTGTTCCAACCCAATATAATGTGCTTTCTTTGCCGGCTTCAACAGCGGTCTTAAATTTGTTTCCATCACAGAGTCAACGGGTTTAATTAGAATAAAAGTTCTAATAAAAGTTGTCGTGACATTGACAGTGCGTATCATAAAATTTTTATGCGATTTATTAAGTCTGCATATAAGTTTGCTCTTTTTAGCGAATTATCATAACATTGACTGTAAAGTCGGTTGTTAAAATGTTTGTGAAAAAACAACAAAAATAGAATGTCTGTCTATATTTCTGAGATGAGGTATTGTAACTATTTGCATTGTTCGGACTATTGTCCTCATTTTTATTGTCATATTTACGACGTTTCGGCCGTTGTAAGCTCCGGTCTTCTTCAATTGATATACGTTGTAATTGCGAAGCGAACCTTTTATTTTGGGTCAAGCTACATGGCCCAGTAGATAAGTGTAATCCAGTAACTTGGCCCAAAGAGTTGCGAGTTCAATACCTGGCCACAGCAGAAGTGAACAAAAAAAAAGAGTTGATTTACTAAAGGGAAGTAATTGAAACTTGAAAAGGCCTGGCACGTGGAACTAGAACAATCTACCCCGGTGGACGAAATAAAGGGTTCAGTTCGAAAGAAAGTGAAAATAGATGTGTTTAACGTCTGTTTCAGTGAAATGGAAAAAAAAATGTCAGTTTCAAATCTTTTCATTTGTACCCACTTCTTAAAATAATGACCAGCATTCATATTTATGATTGTTATTGCAATATTTTGTTAATATTGTTAAACTCAAATATTTAACGATGTGACAGGGGAATTTCTACGGATATTTTATTGCCATTGAACTCGCCGTTAACTTATTTAATTATTAACTGAAGAGTCAGAAAGTTCAAATAAGAAAACCGTGAAATTTCTACGGGTATTCTTTAATCATTGCACAACAAGCAAGGCTATAAAGTCACTAAGACGCAAGGTGTTTCTGATAATATGAGAAAAAACATTACTGAGAGAAAAAAAAGAACAAGAATTAAGACGACAGAAGATAATTATTAACATTGGAGTTAATTTCTTGTTCTTTTTTTTAGTTATTATTATTGCTTGAACTGTGCGTGTTTACAAACCTTTTAAAATTATCCATATGTTTCCCTAATAATGTTGATGTGTAAATACAATATTTTTTTTCACTTTTCCACCGCTGTAATGCAGCTTCCATGTCCCTTTTAATATTAATAATTTCATGATTATTATACGGATGAACCTTCCACTATGGTACCTAGACATTACGAATTTAAGCGTGGTGCTAGATTGGCGGCAATATCTTATCATTTTGCAGTTTAAATGGCTAGATATAACCGTAAGATTGATGCTAACAGATTCTTTTCTTGCACTTCTTAGTTAAGGAACTCTCATCCGGTTCCATGCTTTCCAGCAAACTTTGATCTTTAAAGATCTAAATAAAATGTTAATCAATACCTACTGTCTTCTGGCTTACTCTTCTATTGTTCTTGTTCCTTAATGATGTTTCTCTTTTTTACTTATTCTTTCACGGTCAGTAACGCTTTGTGTCTTAGTGGCTTTACTACCTTACATGGATTGAAATAATTTTAAAAAAATTTATAACTTAGTCAATTCTGCATACAAAGTGAAGACCCTAACCCTGTGGAAGGCCTAAATGTGACCTTTGAACCCAATTAGAAATCATGAATTTGAACGATGTATTTATTGAATTATACTTTATTTGAAAGTCATCACCATCATGATTCCTTGAATTACCTTTAAATTTAAATATCTAGCAGGGTGGAGAATTTTGTAAGAGATATTTTATCAATTTTTTTAAATTTTATTTTGAAGTACGGAAATCTTAAAATGTAAGTAATAATAATAATAATAATATAAGATAAAAGTAAAACTTCTTAGCCAACGCGTTTTGTCCTTTGATGAACTTTATGAAGGCAACAAAATCCATAAGAGGACGAAACGCGTCTGCTAAAAAGTTTTCCTTTTATCTTTATTCATATTTTCCTTTTACAGGTATATTTTAGTTATATCTGAAATTCTACACACACACATTAATAATAATAATAGCAATCCTTTGAAAAATTAAACCATAAAATTATTGTGTTTTATTGAGGAGAAAACTTCTGGACAGAAGACGATTTTATATAAACCCTTTTTCTTTACTTCACATAGGAATTTGTGGCAAAAAACTTATTCGTCCTAATTTTTTATTGTAGCGGTTAACATAGGCATAAGATCGATCAAGACTTTTTGAAAGCTATATAGGTTAATAAATATCGTCGAAAGTGTAACGTTTATAATAACAGCTTTAATAACTTTAATGATTTTAATAACTGCCCATTCTACACACGAACATTATTTTAAGTTTTGATTTTTTAGTATCCATAAAAATAAGGAAGAAAGTAAATAGTAAACGTCATCACTTTGGTTTCTGAATAACAATTTTTCAACTCAATGTCTACGTTATACAGTTAGCCAAAATAAAATAAAAATCCAGTTTACCTAACCTGATGGACACAAAGTAAGTGTTAAGTTTAGCATTATACATAAAT
>CAHIKZ030004763.1:0-19691 GCA_903632075.3 Acanthosepion pharaonis | reverse complement strand
GGTGTTTGGGGAAAAAAAATTTCAAGAGGTAATGTAGGGGAAAATTGAAAAAAATTCTTTAAAAAAACCTGAACTACTGATGCAAACTTTTTAATTTTCCCATTAAAACAATAGAAAACTAAAAAAATATGATAATTTATGTTTATCCTCTATATCAGCTGAGAGATTTTTTTATTTCAAAAAGACAAATCAATATGTAGAATTACTTTCTCGTGACCAGGATCTAAAACCATCTGTTATATTTTTGGCCCAAAAAGGGGAATGAAGTCGTTCAATGAATGCGTAAAGATGCTCCCCAATTTCCCCTTGTTATTTTTTTTCCCTTTTGAGCATCCCTTTCAGAGGGGAAAGCCCTGTTTTTCTTTTACTCCACCCCTCGTGTAAATCAATTTCCAGTGTGGGATAGGGGATGTTTTTCCCCCTTTCATGTTCATTGCCCATACCCCTTTTTACAGATGCCCTAAGGAAAAAAAGGGGCCCCTCATAAACTGTTCCCAGTACCTTTTCCCAACAGAAGGCCCTTTTTTTGGAACCCTTTCCCATCAGTAGATTTTTCCCCGGGCCCATTTGTGATGGGGTGATGCTGGAGTGTTCTTCCCAGGCATAATTCTGGACAGTTTTTAGAGAGGTTTTTGCCGATGTAGTATCTTTCCCTCCTGTCTCTTCCACCAATGTTATCCGGGGAAAGATAGAGCCCAATAAAATTTGGCATGGGTCATTCAGGGGGATAGAATGAACTATGATGAAAAACATATGAAATGCAAGAATGGTTGGTCAATCTTTTCATGTTTGACCACTATATTATCACTTTTCAGAGGTGTAAAATCAAACTTATTCTTGGCTTGATGTATCTCTGTCCTTAATTTCAGAGGAAACCTTTGATATAAGGAAATAGTTTATATGATAGGAAACAAGTATGACAAGAAATTCATCTAACATTGTCTTGTTATTGCAAGGACTTGTTAATTTGACTATTTTAATGCTTTCTCATTGATTTTTATTATATAATATAGCAAGTTTTTTTTTTTTTTTTTTTTAACCTTCCAACTTGTACTAAGCTTGAGCTCATGTTGCTAGGGAAGTTGGTTCTACTGTGCTAAACATGGGTTTCTTGTCATAATTTTTTTTTAGAATAATATAAAAATTTCATTCCTTTGTCCCCTCTTTGAATTTTCTGATGTTCTTAATTCCTAAAATTATTGGTCCATAAGCTCTTTTGAGTTCCAGTCACTATAAAATACATAGATATAGGTTCCCTTGCCTTTTTTATAAATATTTTCATTGTAATTGTTCTGATAAGCTTCATTGGTACTTCAGCATCATAAATGTAAGTTCAGTAGTAGATTGGCAGCTAGGGGTGTCATTTTCACTGTTGAAATTGCTAATGTACATTAAGTTCTATGTTAATAGTTTTTCCTGTACTTGTTGTTTGTGTAACTTGGCTTCCTGCTTTCTTGGTCAACTAGTCTTCCAAATTAAAATAATGTCAATCGTCATGTTCTGGTCTCTTTTGAATCCTGTTTTTTTGTTCTCTGTTTCTTTCACTGTCAGTAACCCTTGCATCCTTTCTTTTTATTGCTTTGCTTGGGTTAAAGGTGATGAGCTATGAAAATGCTTCATTTTTGTGTTTGAAATAAAACTTTGATTCTTTTTTCTTTTTTACTTGAAGCATTTAAAATTTTATAATTTTTTTTTTTTTTTTTCATGCAATTTTTTGGAACAATTAATTTTTTTCGATCAAGAAATAATAATAAAAATAAAAAAAAAATTTTTTTTTTTATGAAAATGATTTAATATTTTTAATGATTTTATTTGTAAAAATGATAAAAAAATTGGTTTTAGCTGTCTCAATTTTATTTATTTTTTAAAATATAAATTTTAATTTATATATATATTTATATATATCTTTATCCATTAAAATAAATTTATTTTGGTTTAACCTTTAATAAAAATTTTAAATATTTTTTTTAAAATTTTTTTTAAAACCTATTTTCATTGTTTTTTTCTTATGAATCCAAATTTTGAAAAATAGTATTTTATTTTTATAAAAATAATTTTTTTTTTTACATTTTAAAAATTTAAGAAATAAAATTTAAAAAAATAATTTTTCCAATTTTTACAATTTTTTAAAAATTTAATGAAATAATTTATAAAATTTTTTTTTTTTTTAAAATTTTTTATTTTTTTAAATTTGCAGTAAAAATATTTAATTTTAATTTTTTTTATTTTATTTTTTTATTAAATATTTAAAAATTTAAATTTTTTTTTTAAATTAAAATGTAATTAATTATTTAAAAGATTTATTTTCTTTTTAATTTTTTTATTAAATTTAAATGTTTTAAAAAAATTTTTATTTTTTTAAAATTCTTTTGAAAAAAAAATTCTTTTAATTTTCTTAACTTTTACAAAATTTAAATCTTTTTTTTTTTTTCAATTTAATTAAGTCTTTTTTTTTAAAAAATAAAAATTTTTTTTAAATTTTATGATTAATTTTTGATTATTCTTTAAAAACTTTTATATTTTAAATTTTTAAAAATTTAAATAATTATTTGTATTTTAAAACATTTTTTATTTAAGTTTTTTTAAAAAAAAATTTTTTTTAAATTTTATATTTTCATTTATATAATATTTTTTTTTTAATTTTTAAATAAAATTTAAAAATAAAAAAAAAATTATTCCATTTTGCCAATTTTTTATTGTTTAAAAATTTTTTTTTTAATTTTATTTTAAAAGGATTTTTCTTTGTCAATTTTACATTTTTTTGAATTTTTCTAAATTTTTAATTTTTAAAATTCCTGAAAATTTTTATACTTTTTTTTTTGGATCATTTTTTTATTTAAATAATTTTAAAATTTAAAAATTAAAAAGAAATAAAATTGGTTTTTTCAAATTGATTAAAAAAAATTTTAAAAAACTAGATTTTCATTTAAAATAATATTTTTTTTTAAATTTATAATGGATTATTTGTTTACAAAAATCATTTTTGAAAATATTTTTTTTTTATTTTTAAAAAATGTAAAATGTTATTATAAAAGAAAAAAAAAAATTTCATTTTTTTTTAATAATTTTTGAAAAACTGTTTTTTTTTTTTAAAATGTTTATTTTTAATTTTTTAAAATTTTTATGAAATTTAAAATAAAATTTTAAAAAAAAATTTTAAAAATTAAAAAAATATAAAATTTTTTTTTTATTATTAATAAATATTTAAATTTTTTAAAAATTTAAATAATTTAAAATCTTTTTTTATGATAATTTTTAAAATTTTTATATAACAAAAAATTTTTTGAAATTTTTTCATATTAATATATATTATTTAAATTTTATATATTTTTCATTTTAATATAATAAAAATGTTTAAAAATTTTTTTAATTAAAAAAAAATTTTTTTTAAAAAAAAAAGTTAAATTTGAAATTTTTTATGATTTTGTTAAAATTTTTATGAAATTTTTTTTTAAAGTTTTTTTTTTGTTTTTTGTTATTTTTCATTTTTTTTTTTTTTAATTTTTTAAAAATTTTTTTCATTTTCAAATTAATTGAAATTAATAAAATATTTTCAATGTTCAAATTAAGTTTTTTTTTTTTTTTTTAAAAATTAAATAATAAAAATTTTTTTTTGTATTAAAAAATATTTTTGAAAAAATTAAAATTTTTTTGCAAATTTTAAAAAATTTTTTTTTTTAAAAATTGGTCATTTAAAAAAAAATTTTTATTTATAATTTTTTTATAATTATTTTTTTTTTTTTAATTTTTTTATAAAAAAATAATTTTTAATTCTGGATTTTTGATTTTTTTTTTTTTTAAAATTTTTAAATGTAATAATGAAATCAATAATTTTTTTATTTTTGTTTTCAATTTTTATTGTATTTCATTTTTTAAATTTTGATTTTTTTATTTCTAGCAAAAAAAAAAAAATATATTTATAAGAAAATTCAAAATCTTTAAAATAAAAAAATGATTGATTGATAAAAATCAAAAAATTAAAAATTAAAAAAAATTTATTTAATTCATTAATCCCTTATTAAATTTTATTTTTTTTTTTCTAAAAAAATGTTCAAAATTTTTTTAGAATAAAACCAATATTTAATTAAATAAGTTTGTTTCCCTTTTTCAATTTTATTTTAAAAAAATTTTTGTATATTGACATATTAATATTTTTAATTAAAAAAATTTATTGAATTTAAATTATTGAAAAATAAAGAAAAATGTATAAATTTGAATGATTAAAATCTTTTTTTTTATATTTATATAAATTTATTATCAATTATTTTATCATAATTATATATATAATTTATTTATTTTTTAATAAAAATAAAAAGTGAATTTTTTTTTTTTTTTTTTTGTAAAAAATTTTTCTATTTTAAAATTTTATAAAAAAAATATAAAAAAATTTTTTAAATAAAAATTATCTTTTTAAACCATTTAAATCAAATATAAATAATTATATTTTTAATTTTTTTGCAAGAATTAAATTATTGGGTTGTTAAAAAAATTTCTTTTTTATATTTTTTTCAAAATCTTTATATTCATTTTTTTTAAATTTTTTTTATTTTCATTTTAAATCATTTTATTTTCATGAATCTATTTTTTTAAAATGTTTTTCTTGTTCATTTCAAATGGAATTAAAAATTTTTAAAATAATTTAATTATTTGCTTTATTTTTTTGGATACAAAATTTCTATTAAAATTCTTTTTTTTTTTTATTAATTTTCTTATTTATTTTTTTTTTATTTTTTAAATTTTGTATTTTTAAAAAAAAAAAAATTTATGATTTTAAAAAAAATTAAATTTTTAAAATTCTATTCCTAATAAAATATTTGCATTCATAATTAAAAAAAATAAATAATTTTTTTGATTTATTTTTTTTTTTATATAAATTCAAAATTAAAAAAATATTTTGGAGAAAACAAAATTTTTTTACAAATTTATTTATTTGAAATGCTATTTATTGAAATTTAAATTAAAAATTGTAAATTAAAAAAAATCTGAAAAATTTATGAAAATTTTTGTTTTGTAAATTAAATTCTGCAATAATTTTTTTTTATTTTTTTTTTATAAGAATGAAATTTTAAAAATTTGAGTAAATAATAATAAAAAAATTTTTAAAATAAATTTAAAAACTTATTCCTTTTTTTTTAAAAATTTTAAAAATATTTTTATAAATGAATTTTGATTAAATATTTTGTATTTAAATATACTTAAATTTTTTTAAAAAAATGAAAATTTTTTTTTATTTTTGATTTTAATTTTTTTTGAAATAGAAAAGTCTTTTCAATTTTTTTTTTTTATTTTTCTTAAAAAATGATGGTATTTTTTTTGTATAAATATTTTAATTTTTATAAAATTTTTTTTGGAAATTTTAAATTAATTTTAAATAAATAAAATAAGCTATGATTTTTTATAAAAAAAAAATTTTATCATATTTTAAAAATTTATTTTACAAAAATATTTTTTTTTTTTTTTGAAAAAAATAAATAAATTAAATGAATTAAAATAGAATTTTTTTTTTAAACAGTCATAAAAATATTTTTTTCTCATAAATTTGTAAAATTTTAAAATAAATGTAAAAAAATTTTATTGTTTTTTGAGTATTTTGTTTAAAATTGTTTTTATAAAGTTAATAAATTTTTAATTTAAAAAAAAAATTTTTTTTTTTAATAAAGAAATTTTTAATATTTGTAGAGAAAATTTTTAAATTGATTTTTGATTTATTTTTTTAAAAATTTTTAAAAGTTATTATTTGAATAATAAATTAAATTTAAAAAATGAATATGAAAAAAAATTTGGATCAATAAAAAATTTATCTTATGAAATTTTGTATTCAAAATTTTTTTGTTTAAAATTTTATTTATAAATTTTTATTTTTAAAAATTTATTTTTTTTTTTTGAATTTTTTTTTTTTTTTAATTTTTTTTTATTTCATTTTTTATTTTTTTTTGAAAAAAATTTTTTAATTATATAAATAATATTTTATATATATATTCATATAAAAATCTTTTAAATTTTGAAAATAAATTTTTTTATTTATAATTAAATTAAAGTATAAAATTTAATTATTATATTCAATGTAAATAATTTTATATTTTGTTGAAATTTTTTTTTTTATTTTTTTTGAATTATTTAAATGGATTTAATTTATCAAATTTTTTAAAATGAAACAATAAAAAAAATTTATAAAAAAAATGTTTTAATTTTTTAATTTAAATTTTTTTTTTTTATATTCATGATATTCAAATATAATGAAAAATTTGTTTTTTTTATTTTTTTAAGGGGAATAATAAATTTTATATATTTATATTTATATTGAATATATGTTCTATATATATATATATATATATATAAATGTGATGGGTAAATTGTCGCCATTTTATATTTTTAATTTTTTGCATGCATTGTTTTGTTTTTTTTTTTTTTTCAACTGCACAGTATAGTAGGGTCAGTTGGGCACAGCCTGTGAGAAAAAGAGCAACTTGATGCAATTCACTGCTAGAAATTTGTAAAACAGCATGCTGTACTGCTTGGCATTCATGCCAGAAGCTCCAAGATGAACATCTCAGAGTTTTTGGGTGTCAATCTGAGGACAGTGCAGAGGACTTGGAAAGAGTTGGACGAGTCTAATTGTGATTATGAAGGTGTTTAGAGTGATCACTAGTGAAAACTCACTTGATCATTCTGATTCATCTTCTCCAAATTTGTTGGTGAGGGCCTCAGACTCAACACAGGAGGCCTACATCAAGTGCCTTGAGGAGGTAGTGCTGCCCTGGATCAAGAAGATGGCAGCTGGAAGACCTGATGTCTGTCAACAGGACTCTGCACCACGCCACACAAGCAGGAGAACCCAGTCATGGCAATCAGAGAATTCTGCAACCACATCACTCCTTACATCTAGCCCCGTAACTCCCCAGACTGCAACACCCTTGATTATTATGGATGGGCACAGTTGAGCAAGAGACCAACAAAATTCCTTGTAACACTAAAAGATGAACTGAAGGCAAGGATTATGGCAGCATTCACCAACTTAAACAAGGAGACCATCCAGAAGAGTTGCAGGAGATTCCAAAAGTCATCTGGAGGCCATGGTTGAAGCCAATGGCAATTTTATTGAATAAATTTACTCTTTAGTATTTCAAGATATTTTTTTGTAATTTTGGTAAATATATCTGTTAAAAATGAGATGTCAGTGTTATTTTCATTTTTTTTTGCATAATTTAGATGACAATTTATCCATCGCACCCTGTATATATATATATATATATATTTTATATATATTTTAATATATAAAAAATTTAAATATTTATATTTTATAATAAATTTTTTTTTTCTTTTAAATTTTTGATTAAATTTAATTTTTAAATTACTTTTTTTTGATGAAAATTGTTTTTAATTTCAAAAAAATTGAAAATTATATTTTTCAATTTTTATATTCTTTTTAAATGAAATTAACAAATAAATAATTTAATTTAAAAATATTGAAATATTTATTAAATTGTATTTTTTAAAAAAAATAAAAAAATATATAAAGAAATATGTTTTTAATTAAAAAGATTAATGCAAAAAATTAAAAAAAAAAAAAAAAAAAAAAAAAAAATTTTTTTTTTTTAAAAAAAAAATAAAAATGAAAAAAATATATTTTTTTAAAAATTGAATATAATTTTTATCATTTTTATTTAAAAAAAAATAAAAATTTTTTTTTTTAATTTTAAAATTTTTTTTTTGTGTTTTTTTTTATGATTTTTGGTTTTATGGAAAATTTTTTAAATTTAATTTTTTAAAAAGAAAAAAAAAAAAAAAATTTTTTGAAAATTTTTTTTTTTCAAATTTTGAATTTTTTTAAAAAATTTAAATTTTTAAAAAATTTAAATTTTTGAAAAATCTTAAATAATTTAAAAGGAATAAAAAATTTTGATAAAAATTTAAAATTTAAATCATAACATATATAAAATTTTAAAATTTAAGATCAATTATTAAAAAAAAAATAATATGATTGAATTAAGAAATATAAAAAAAGTTTTTTTTATAAAAAAATTTTTTTTTTTTTTTTTAACATTCATATAGTCTCAAGAAAAAAACTATAAAATTTGAAAAAAATTTTAATTTGAATAAAATTTTTTTAAATAAAATGCCAATTTTTTCATAAAATTTTTTTTTTTTTGAAAAATTTTTTTTTTTTTAAAATAAAATTCATAAATATTGGAAAAAATGATTTTCATAAAATTGATAAAAATTATTAAAAAAAAAAAATTATATTTTAAAAATTTTTTTTTTTCAATTATCCATTTTGAACATATAATATTTTTTGAATCTTTCATTTTTCAAAAATTTGAAAAAAAATTTAACAATTATAAAGATTTTTTTTTATGATTAATTTTAAAAATTTTATGTTTCCTATTTTTATTGTTTACAAAAAGAATATCAAAAAATTATTTTGATAAAAAAAATAAAAAATCAAAATTTAAAATTTTCAAAGAAAAAATTCAAAAATATTAAATTTAAAATAAAAAAAAAAAAAAATTCATGAATTTAATTTTTATTTAACTGTTAAAAATTTAATTTTGATATTTAATTAAAAGATCCATATTTTAAACATTATTTTTTTTTTTTTCTTTGGGAATCAAAAAAAAAAATTTAAAAAAATGTTAAAAAATTTTTTTAGATTTAATTCATAATATTATGAATTTTGTTTGATATAAAATATAAAAATAATTTCTATTAAAATCTTGATAATTTTAATATATTCAAAAAAAAAATTTGTTTTTGAAAATATATTTTTTTTATTTTTTATTTTTAAATTTTTTTAAAAAAAAAATTAAATTTAAAAAAAAATTTTTGCTTTATTTTTTTTTTAGAATTTTTTTTTTTTTTTTTTAAAGATGATTTAAAAAATTATTTTAATTTTTTTTTTTTTTTTAAATTTTTCTTTTGAAATTTTTTCTTTTAAAAAAAATTTTTTTTAATTAAAAGAAAAAAATATTTATTTTAAAAACAAGATCATAAAAATTATTTATTAAAAAAATTTTTAAATTTAAATATTTAAATTTTTTTTATCATTTAACAATAATAATAAATTATTTTAAATTTAAAATTTTTTGTTTTAAATTTTTGAATTTTTTTTTATAAATTGAAAATAAAAAAAAATAAAATACAAATTTTTTGATTTTTAATATTTAAATATTAAAATAATCATTTTTCATTTTATTTTCATTTTTAAAAAAATTTATTGAAAAAAAAATTGTTTTTAAAACAAATGTATTTTTAAAATATAAAAATTTCATTAATTTTTAAAATATATTAAATAAAATTTTTTTTAATGTTTTCATAATTAAATTAAATTAATTATATTTTATTGAATTTTTTTAAAAAAAATTTTTAAAAAATTTTTTTTTCAATAAAAATACAAAAATTTAAATTTTTTTATTTTATTTTTTTTTATTTCAAAATTTTTTTAAAAAAAAATGAAATTCCAAATTCAATGATAAAAATGAAATATATGATTTTTTAATTTTCAATTTGTCTAAAAAAACATTTTTTTAAAATTTTTAGAAAAATTTGAAAATCATTTTAATGCGTTACAAAATTTTCAAATTTTTTTTCTTTTTAAAAATTAAAAATTAAAAATTTTGAAAAAAGATTTATATTTTTTTTTTTTGATTTAAAATTTAAATCAAACCTTGATTTGTCAAATAAAAAAAATTTAATTGAAATTGAAAAATAAAAAATTTTTGAGAATATGCAGAAAATTGGAAATTAAATTATTTTATTTAATATTTTTAAATAAATAAGAGTATATAATTTTTTTAAATATTGAAAATTTTTTTTTAAACAGAAAAATTTTTTTGATATATTGATTTAGAATAAAATTTTAAAAATTTGATAGGGTTTGGTTTTTTTTATTTTGAATTTTTTTTTTAAATTTTTTTTTTTGAAATAATTTTTGTAATATTATATTTATAGCTCAAATTTTCATGAGAAAAATTTTTAAATATTTTTTTTTCTTTTGTAAATTTATTTTATTCTTGAAAATCAGGCAATATAGGTTTTAAAAATTTATAAAAATTAAAAATTTTGAAAACTTAAAGATAAAAACATTTTTTTAACAATGCAATTTTTTAATAAAAATACTTTGTTCAAGATTTTTTTTTTTTAAAATATTTTTTTTTAAAATTTTTTTTTTTTTAATTTTAATTTTTTTTTCATCTTGTATTTTTTTTTTTTTTTTTTAAAATATTTAAAAGATTTTTTTTTTCAAAATTTTTTTTAATTTAATTATTATTTTAAATTGGATCAAAATTAAAAGTTTTTTTTAGTTTTGAAAAAAAAAAAATTAAAATGAAAAATGATAAAATGTTAAAAAAAAATGCCAAAATAATTTTTAAAAATTTTAAATGGAAAAAAAAACTAAATTCAATTGTTTTTAAGGTTATAAAAAAAGTTTTAAAAATTTTTTTTTGAATAAATTGTAAAAAATTGTTAATATGATGATTTTTTTTTATATTTTTTTGTTTTTTAAAATAAATAAATAATTTTCCTAATAAAGTTTTTTTTTTTTTAATTTTTTTTTTTTTATATTTATAAATAAATTTTATCTAAAAATATAAAAATAGCATTTAATGCATTTGAAAAAAAAAAAAATATATTTTTTTCATGATTTTAATAAATAAAATTTCAAAAAATTTTTGAAAAAAAAAGAAAAAAATGAAGTATTTGGACAAAAAGAAAAAAAATTAAATTTTGGATTTTGATTAGACAAAGATTTTTTCATTGCAATTTTTGAAAAAAAATTTTGTTTTTGAATTGATTAATAAAATTTTAAATTAATAAAAATTTTATTAATTTAAAACATTTTAAAAATTTTTATTTTTTTTCTTTTATTTTATTATAAAATTTTAATTTCAATGATAAATAATGTTGAAATAGAAAAAATAAATGCCTTTGTTTGAAAATTTTTTGTTAATAGTAAAATATTTGTTTTTTTTCAAAATAAAAAAATATATTTTTTCATTAATTAACAATAAAAAGGAAATTTTTAAAATTTTAAAAAAAAATATCTTAAAAAACAATTTTTTAAAAATTTTGTATTGAAAATTATCCAATTTTTTTTTAATTTTTTGAAGGGCAAATTTTTTTTTATAATTAAATTTAAAAATGAAAAAATAAAATTTATTTTTAAAATTTTTTTTTTAACAAGAGAGGACAAAAATATTGAAATTTTTTTATAATTTCAAATTCTGTCAAAGTCCTAATTAAAAAATGTTAAAAAATAAATTTTTAAAATTTTCAATTTTTTTTTTAAATAAATTTCCAAAATGGAAAAGTATATTTTAAAAAATGTGTCATCTTAAAAAATAAATGACAAAAATAAAAATTTTTTCATTCTAGGTATACATTCCATAATTTAAATAGATTTACTGAAATATTTTCAAAATATTTATTTTTTTCGGAATTTTATTTCCAAAATAATTTTAAATAACAAAATAAAGAATAAAATATTATTTTAAAATTTTTTTATTTTAATACTAAACTCTATATTTAAATAAAACAAAAAATAAAAAATTTCTTTTTTAATTTTTTCCATTTCCTTATAAATAAAAAAAAATAAAATAAAGTATGTTTTTCATTTCAATTTAATTAGATTAAAAATTTTTTTTTCTTACAGGACAACTTGTTTCGTGGAAAAAAATTTTATTCAATTTTTTTCCATAATTTTTATAAAAATTTGAAAAAATTTAAACTTTGAATAGGATCATGTTTTCAAATTCAAACTAAATATATTTTTGAAAAAAAACATTTAAAAAAATATTTTTTGACCAGTCTTAAAATAAATATTATCATGATTTGTTGAGGCAAACATGAAAGGTTTTTAGGCACAATGATCCCATTGATTCTTTTTATTTGTGACTAAAACTTTTTTAATATTTATTTATATTTAAAGTTTCTTTTTATCTTTTCAAAAATTTTATTTAAAATGTTTTTTTTTTAAAAAATTTTTAAAATAATATTTGTAGTACATATTTTTAGGATTTTATATGTAATTAATTTTGTTTTTAATGCTGTGTTCCAACATTTAGATTTTATTAAGTTGTAAATTTTTTAATTTATTCTCTCTTTTTATTATCTGGATAAACATAAACAGATCAAATAGGTTCCAAAAAAACAAACAAAAAGGAAATTCCTTTTTGGGTATATTTTGTGAGTGAGGTTTAAAATTTATCAAATATGATACATTGTTTTAAAACAAAACAAATGTGAACTGAAAACTCCATTCAACCATATCAACCAAATATCAAGTTTTGTGCCAACAGGTTCAAGCACAAAATTTATTTTTTAAAATTTAGTGATGACATTTTAAAAAATCACAATAGAAAAAGTTAAAAAAGCCATTTAAATTCTTTTTAAAAATGTTATATAAATTGACCCTGAGGTCAACATTCAAAAAACAGTCTGTTGCATCATGCTTAAAAACAATCTTCAGGTCATTTTTGTTTGACCTAGTGTTCAAGAAGTTATATTTACAAATTACTCTCTATTTTTAATACTGAGGGCTTTAACATATAAATATAGCATAACTTAAAACTATATTTTTATTATATTAATTGGGTGCATGGTTAAAAATTTTTTCAAAAATACACCATGGTCTGTTTATCAAAGACATGATTTTTTAATATCAGATTTGGGGAAACAATCTCTGTGTAGTATCATTAAGAAGTAACAAAAAATCATGGATTGTTACTTAGCCTTAATGAATGAAATTTTTGGGATAACTGTTCAAAAACCATCATTGGTTATGCTAGCATGAAGTCATAAGTCATTGTGGCTGAAAATTTGAGCGTTCTATTTTTTTTTTTTTTTTTTTGATCACACCAGATTATGTAACCTCTTAGAAACTGAAACTAAGATCTGCTCAAATAGTGGAAATATTGACCAACTTTGTAGATGATAAATTTTGACAGTATTAACTGAGCAGGCATCCATTTTGTTTTCAAATTAGCCACCTTAACACAAGCATACTTGAATATGAATAGCCAGTCCTGCTATGAAATCTGGACTATCTACCACCTATTCTTATTTCATATTATATCCTCATCATTTTTTAAAGTAGCCCTTAAAAATTGAATGGCTCTTTGTCTGTAAAAATAATTCATATAAAACAAATTACAATACATTATATTGTGTTTGTATAATATTTAGTTTCTTATTTGTTTTTTTTTTCTCCAGTGATTATATATCCGAGAGCTGTTGTTTGATTCAAATAAAGGACCAAATGGTTTTGGATTTGTATTAAATGGTTGCCAAAGGTAAGTATCCATTTCTCTTCCTATTTTTTATTTCTCTTTTCCATTTTTTGATTTTCTAAAACTCACGTTCGTTGTTTATAGCAGTGCTTGGAAGGAAAGTGTTTGAATGATATTCATCTCACCACACCACAAAGATTCCATCAGTGACCATGGAACATTGAAGCAGTTTTGGGAAAGCACAACATTCCCCAAATTCAAAAACTATCATATTCCTAGAAGATCTATCCCCTTATGACATTTTTTTTTTCGAAAATATAATCAAGGCAATCTAATAGGAATAACTAAAGACAATCCCAGGACTTTTTTTTAATGGAAACAACAAATGGATAAAGGAATTATAAAAATTGACTTGATATGTGTTGCAAAATATTTTTAGTAGCACCCATTCTGATACTTTTTGATCACTCTCTCTATGTGTGTGTGTGTGTAAATATATATATATATATATATAATAATATATATATATATAAAACATGTTGTTACAATTTGTAAATTCTTTGCATCCAATCAGATGCCTTCAAAATCTTTAGTTAAATTTTGTGTTGTATTTACCATTGGTTTAGATAAAATATAAATTCATTAAAAGCTTTTGTTTCAACTCAGTTTAGATATAAGTTTTCTTGATTCTAATGGGAAGAAAGTACTCTAAAATATAAAGTTACTAATTTAATTATATTTTAATATATTAATGATCCTACACTATTCTATACATAATACCTTCAATAATCCTATAAATTTTATCTTTGATTTTATATTTTTTAGTACTTGAAATATTCAAATGATTCTTTCCTGATAGAAATATTAATTTTTTTCTTCAAAATAAAATTTACAAAAATGTTAGGTCCTTAACATTACTTTTTTATTTAAGGGCAAAATTTTTTTTTGGCAACATCCATCTCCTCCAAGTAAAAATGCAACGGTGGTACTGAATTCACACGGTAAATTCAGGAGTAATCAGTTAAATTTACAAATTCAGAAATACATTTCTTTTTTTTAAAACAAACTATCCTTGGACAAATTTGAACTTAGTTTTCCATATTTCAGGTGAAATGGAATGGAACAAACATTGTACCACATCTGCAAGTTTTCTAATCTTGAATAGTTTGGAACTTATTTTGAAAATTTTGGGCATGTATTGAAATTATTTTTCATCAACGCTGGATCAAATGGTGGTTTTTTTAAAAAAAATGCAGTTTTATACCCTGCTGGAAAATGAAGTTTTTCATTGAATATGCAGACTGGTAACTGTTTACAAAAATTAAAAAAAGGAAAGAAAATGGATAAAACTTAAAAAAATATCTACTAAAAATAATGTCTAAGTAATAAAAAAAATATATACTTGAAGTGGTCTTCATTTTTAAATTGTTCAAATTCTATATCCTACTAACCAATTTGACACACAAACAGTATGATGGGTAAATCTTTACCATTTATATTAATTTTGCAAACATGTTTTTTTTTTTTTTTTTTTACTGTACAGTATAGTAGGGTCAAATTTAAAAAAGTACAATGATACAATTCACTCCACCAGAAATTTAGAAACAACATGCTGTATTGCTTGGCATTCATGCCGGAATTTCCTTTTGGGCTCCAGGGTTTTTGGGTTCAATCTGATGACAGTACAGGAATTTTGGGTGATCAATAGTGATGGTGATATTATGCCTCTATTAATCTTTCCACAAGACCTTAATACTCAATATGGAATCTTAAAAGGATCAAATAGGAAGTTTTTATCCCTTAAAATTTCTGGATATCTCTATATCTAGAACAAACTCTGCACCATGCCATGAAGCAGGTGAACCTAGTCATGGATGTCAGACAAATTTCTGCAACTTTTCATCCCCCTTTATCTTTTACCTCCTAACTCCCCAGACTGTTTTTGTCATTATGTGTGGTTTTTTTTGAGAAAACAGACCAACAAAACTCCTTGTAACACCAAAATTGAACTGAAGGGAAAGATTGTCTAAGATTTTCACCAACATAAACTTAATCAAAGAGACCATCTAGAAGAGTTGCAGGAGATTCCAAATCATCTTAGGCCAAAGTAAAATTAATGGCGATTTTATTGAATAAATTTACTCTTTAGTATTTCAAAAATTTTTGTGTAATTTTGGTAAATATATCTGTTAAAATGAGATGTCAGCATTTTCATTTTTTGTAATTTAGATGACAATTTTATTCAATCGCAAAAGAAGTGTACATATATAAATTTTTTATTAGAAGAGATTAGAACAAATCGTGTTTAAATCATTACAAATAAATTTTGTTTTTCGGCACTATGTTGTCTCTTCAGCTGATGGTAAGTGACTTGTCTATTATCCTTATTACATTTGTTGCCTATTTTGTTTTCAAAAATGTCAATGATGTTCCAGTTTATCATGCCATGAAAAATAACTCCCCATCTCCACCCTCTGAGCTCAATTTTCTATTTTAGCATTGATCTGAATTGGTTGGTTGATCAAGGCAAATTCCACAACCTTTTTTTTTAATTTTGACCTTGTTTCCTCAGCTGCCCTTTTTCTTTTTAAAAACACTTTGCTTTTGAAATTTTCTTAATCATTTAATCACAGTCACTTCATTATCGCCTGAAGAGGCACAAACATAGTGCCAAGAAACACAAAAGCTATTGTGTAGTGATGTTTTTGTTCTAATCTCTTATAAAAAAATATATTGCTCTACTTTGTATTTAGCACTTTTTTTTACTAAAAAATAAACATTACAAAACAATTTTACGCCATTTGTTCTTTTTTTCACATTTGGAGATATATATATATTTTTTTTTTTTTTTTTAACATTATTTTTATTTATTGCCAAAACATTAATTTAGGCCAATTATTAATTTCAATGTTTAACAAAAAAAACAGGCATAACAACTCAAATACACATACCCACTAAAAAATTTTATGCCTACATTAAAATATGACATTCAGCAAAGGAGGGTGTGTTGGACAAAAGTCAAAAATTTTTTTCAATGCAAATTATTCATTATATCATATCCAAGTATTTTTTAAAAAAATTAGATCCGATTACACAATATTTTTAGCTCAATTTTTTTTTTACAGTTTAATTTAATGCAGTGAGATGAGGTAACATAAACCATAGATTTGTCTGCAAATATCAAAAAAAATTATTTTTTCATATAGGTACCTCCATGAAATCGCTAAAAAAAAGAGCATAGCTTGATGAAAAAGATAGAACCTTGCCAAAAACAAAATTTTATCGTCTAAATGTTTATGTTATTATTATTATAAAGACCAAAGTTTTTTTTAATTATTTTTTAAAATTTTCCTTCTTTTTAGAACATTCTAAATTTTGATTTAAAAAAAAAAAAAAAAAAAAAACCTTGTTTCTCTTTGTATCAGCAGAACTAGTAAATAACAGACAATTTTAGCACGTTTTTTTTTTTATGACACATTAATTTGGAAAATCTTGCAAAAATAAAAATAATTGTCAGATGTTAATGAAACTTTCAGGAACTATTCACAGATGATCAAAATTATTATAAATATTTTTTTTTTTTTTTTTTTTAAAGTCATGGCAGAAATATTTTTTTTTTTTATTATTATTACCTCCCAAACTAATTTTATGAAAAACACTAGAAATTCGATCGCATCAGGTTTAGTGATTACAATAGTTAAAAGCACAAGGCTTTGAGGAATGCAAATCCCGTTTTTTTTTTTTTTTTTTTAATTGGACCCCCAGTACCTGAAAATCAGCTCTGAATTGTAACATACAAAACTCAATAAAACAAAGATATTTTAATTTAAATGCTTTTTAATTGCTTTTTATTTGTTTTTATGAATATGGACAATATTTTCTGAAAGCAAAAAATTTTTTTCGATGAAAAATGAATTTTTAATACAATTATTTGTTATTTCTTAATTATAATAGATTTTTACATTTAAGTTGTTAAAATATTATAAAATTAGTTAAAAGCAAGCATCAGGTTTTCCTAAGTCTCCTTATGAGATAGATCTTTTTTTTAGCGCGTTGTAAATTTTCATTTTGACTAATCAGAAGATCTGCAGTAATTAAAAAATGTGATTTTGTGTTTATAATTGAGCTGCAATTATAAATGTATGGAAGACCAACCAGAATATGATTAAGTTGCGTTATTTGAATTAAGCATTGTTCTCCGCTGTTAAGGCCTTTACTTTTGCGAAACATGTGTCAAGAAGTTAATTTGATTTTTCAATTTCAACTGAGAAAGGTACCTACAAGTAACAGTATCATCTTATGAAATTTATATGATCTTATTTTTATATTAATCTCAGTTATGACATTTTTTTCCATAAATGAAATATCAAAATTAATAATAAAATGAATGGAAATACAAATAATACAGAAAATGTAATAAATGTACATAAAATTATAGTATTTTATGTACACTTCTGATAAAATTTCATAAGAAAGGTACCTATAAATTAATTAGATACCTTTCTTATGAAATTTAATGTCACTCTTAAGTCTTATTTTAATTTCTTTTTAATATATTTTCCATAAAGCATCATAAATGTAAAGGTGAAAGCTAAGTACAAAAAAAAAAAAGCACTGAAAGTTTTCGTTAAAAATAACAGGGTAAATAATTTGTTCACTTAAATGTAAATTATTTCACTTTTCTCCTTCCATAGAACAAATTAGCCTCATGGAATCTGTCAATGTCATTCATCACCTGTCAAGTGAAGCGAAAGTTTATGACCTGCTTTGTTTTATTTTTAAATTACATCTTTTTTGGTGCAAAAAGCTAAGTTAAGTTTGGTTCAAAATATTTTAAATAAACATTATAATTTCTGATTTTCTTAAAATAAGTTTTGAAAAAATGATAATTGATATTTTTTTTAAATGGAAAAAATGGTCAATTTCTTGACTCAAAAAAAAAATTTTTGATGAAAATTTAGACGTGCTAGAACGATTAAAAACAAAAAACCTTAAAATACTTTTGATCTTTTCCTCTTAAGAATAACAAACATTTAGATGAAAAAATTTTATTTTGGTCAGTTTGGCATCTTTTTTTCATGCTAATTATTTTTTAGTGATCTCCCACAGGCCACTATCCCAAAATTTATTATGTTACCAACAAATAGCTCATTTATTTAATTCAAGTGAAAAATCTACCAAATATCAAACATTTTTCAATGCAAAATTATTCCCGCCTCATATCTGACCCAAAAGGAAACCCTAATATTAAAAGAAAAACACTTTTTATGAACATTATTTTTTTTTTTTTGCCTATAACCAATCACACATAAAAAAAACCCACTTCAGTAAAATAAAGACTAGATGGCTAAAAAAAAAAAAATGAAATTGTTTATTTAAAAATACAATTTTACACACTTTGTGACACGAAGGTTTATTTATCGTTGTAAGAAAATTAAATTGCAAATTTAATATTTCAGTACAAACTGTTGCTTAATAAAAATACTAAAACACACACACATATGTAAAAATAAAATGGAGAACATTTATTTTCACCTAATAAAATTCTCAAAAATTTAGGAACTTTAGACAAAAATGAATTTTTAATCTAACATTATTTCTTCATAATATAAATACTATGTTTGTGGTGGGTTTTTTGAATAAATCCACATTTTTTTTATAAGATGAAGTATTATTTGCTTTTACACTTTTTAGTTTGAAAAATTCTTATATGAAATGAATGTAACTACAGTAGATTATACCTGCACTTCTTTTTGATCTGGGAAGCCACACTTCAAGTCAAGCATGCTTTACAATTAAATAGAGCAATTGAGCTTTGCTTTTCCATGATGGCTCCTGTGGCAATGGTGAAAGTACAACCATATATTCCTTCATCCAACATATCTTAATCCATAAGTTTGTATGAATTACTTCATGTACTTTAAAATGTGCCATTTGGAAAAGTCAATCCCTTTTAGGATGTTTAGAGGTATCTTGTTTCTATGGAAATAAATAGTAGGTATTTCTTTTGAAGTATTTCTTGTGTATAATATATATAATTTGCCCAAATGTTATTTATTTTGTTAATCCATTCTTAGTGAGGCTGAGAACCTCCTATATATAAATAATCTCATGTTTCTGATATGTGTGTGTAAAATATCTATAGTCTGATATATTTAAATATAATTATTGTCTCATTTGTGAAAACTTGTACTTTGTAAGCCTGCCTCTTTATCTAAAAATAGACTAACTTTAATTAGATCAAAATATTGTTATTTGATTATTTTTTTTCTTTTGTTTTTATTGTTAGGTATTTAAAAAACAAAAATAAACAGGCAAACTACAATCAACTTTTAAAAATTGTTGTTGGGAGGTACTCAATGCAATAGAGATACAATTCTTGAGTCATGAGTTTTGAGTTTGGGGAGTGGGTTGATTGACTATGTACAACAGCGATGTACATTCTCATTGAAAGACTGTTAATAT
>CAHIKZ030004762.1:0-17500 GCA_903632075.3 Acanthosepion pharaonis | reverse complement strand
GAACTATTTTATTAAATATACTTTCAGAGGTTCTTCCTATTATATGGGTTCGCATTTAACTTTCTGAAAAATTTTAAATATTATTTATATTTAATATTCTTTTATATGGGATTCTTATATGCATAAATTTTTTTTTTTAAGAATATTAAAATTTTTTTTTATAAACCATAAATTATTTTCCATGTTTTGGTAAAATGAATTTTGGATCAGGACTTCTAAATTTTTATTCTTTTGAAAAAAATCTATTCAATATTATATCATATATCAAGTATCTTTATATTATATTATATATATAGTATTTATTTTCGTTTGGAAAAAAAAAATAAATTCTTAAAAAGAAAATTTTTAAAATTTTTTTTTAAAGTTTAAATTTTTAATTCTTCACGATTTTCAAATTCAGTTTTTTATAGGTTATTGAATTTATATTCATTTTGCAAATCTATACATTCAAAATCCTTTGACAAAACATTGACATTTTCTTTGCTTTCTCCAAAAATTTTTGTTTTTTAAATTGTAAAATATAAATTTAACCTTTTTTTAAGCATTTCATTTATATTTTAGATTTTTTTTTTTTATATTTATCTTTTTTTATTTTTTATTGAAAATAAATTTAAAGGATATCAACCTCAAGTTGCTAAAATTTTTATAATTTTTTGGTTTTCCTTTCGATCATTCAATTTAATAAATTTAAAGAAATTTTTTATATTTTATATTTATTACAATGCGTAAATATCCTGAACTAAATTCATATTTCCCATTTGGAAGGAATTTTTTTCAATAAGGATTTCATATTTTTAAATGTTCAAGATTTCAATTTTGAAGTCACCATTTATTTCCTTTGAAATTTTTATTGCAACTTTTTAAAAAAAAAAAAAATTTACCGGAAAAAAATGCTATAATAACTTTTTTTATTTATTTTTTTATAATTTTTTAAATTTATTAATATATATATTTTTATATATAAGCATATCAAAATTTCTAACTAAAAATCAACAGCATATATAAATTTATTCTTAAATCTATTTATATTATTTTAACTCATCTGTCATTTTTGCCCCTAAACACATAATTTATTTAAATATTTTTACCAGTATAAATCTTCCACTAAAAAATAAAATTATACTTTTAATATTTATTACAAAGGTTATTTCATTTTTCTTCTTGATATCGAAGAAAAAATATATTTTAATAAATATTATATCTCTATAATCTTATAATTTTATAAGGCATCAACCTCATTTCTTATTTTATATTTGCATTTGAAAAGGATACGAAAATTTTAAAATATAATTTCTCAAATTAATTTTCATAAATATAATTTATGGAGAATTATATATATTTATATTTTATCAGATATAAAAAATAAAAAAATAGTTTTATTTATATGTATATTTCAAAAAAAAAATTATATCAAAAAGCTAATGCTAATTGCTGAAAGATTCCAAGTATCAATATAACATCAATATAAAAGAACTTGGTTCATATTATTTTTGTGTTATATAAATAAATATATATATAAATATATATTCATATATATATAAAAAATGGACGCCAATAAAATTTGAAATTCTCAAATAAAATTTAATTTCTTTCTTTCTTTACTTTTCTATTTTATTTTGTATTGTGTTTAAAATTTAAAAATAAACATTATCTAATTTTTTTTTGAAATATTTAAAATAAAATAACACCTTGTATTTATATATATTTATATTTATAAAATATTTATATTTATTTATTTTCATAATAAATAATATACAATGTTTAATTTTTGCTAAAATTTGATTTATTATGTTTTCTCATTTTTGCCAAATTAAAATTACAATCTTATTATTTATATTAAAAATTAATATCCAAAATATTTATCTTTTTAAAATATTTGTGTTTTTTCCTCTGTTTCAATAAAATTTTCCGTATTTTTATTGTTTATATATTTATTTATTTTTTTTGTTTTTTTTTTATTTATTATTTAAATAAAATTCCCTCTTATTTTATATATATTTTAAATTGTTTTAATTAAATTAATGTATAATATAAATATAATAACAAAGGCATTTTTTCTTAATGCTAAACAAATAAAAATTGTATTTTTTAATTATTTCTATTTTTTTCCAAAAATTTTTTTTGGATAATTTTAACATTTATTTTTTTTTTAAATTATCTTCTTTCTCCTCTCTTCTTTCTCTCTCTCTTTTTCTCTCTAATGAAATAAATGTAATAATAACTATTTATTTATTTGTGGAAAAAAAGCAATACAAATTAATGACTGAATTTTTAGAACGGATGAATACGGTATCATTTCTTATATAGATATAAATAAAAATTAAATGTAATTTAGTGAAAAAATTTATTAAAAATATAACATATGGACTCTCATTTTTTCATTGAAAACTTTCAAATAAATATTAAAACATGGGTCTAAAAATTTTAAATAGAATTTATTTTTTTTTGACTAAAATTTTGTATCTTTAAAAATATTTTTTAAGTAATATTATCATCGGATTAATTTAAAATTCATATAAAAAAAAAAAAGAAATCACATTTTTTTACATTTTTCTATTTAAATGATTAAATAAAAAATTAAAAAATTGAAGAAAAATTTTTGCATTGTAATGGATATTCATTTCATGGATATTATACAATATATAAATATGTATTTTAAAATAATACAGTTTCTATTATTTTAGGATACATTTCAAATTTTGCTGGAAAACAAATTAAAAAAAAAATTTAAAAAATTGATATTTATAATCGTAATGTGAACAAATATACTGTTTATCAATAATAAATATATATATATATATATATATATATATATATATATATATATATATATATATATATATATATTGAACAATAAAAAATATTAAAAAATTAAAATCTTTAAACACACACACTGGGTTGTAGATTAATATTCTTTTCGTTTTTTTTTATTATTATTTCATTTAGATTCCTCGACTAGTTTCGACCAAAATGGCCATCATCATCAGGAGGAAAATATTTCTGCTTGCTGGTAGCAGTAAACTACAGAAATGAATGTCTTGATGGAGAAAATGAACTTTTGTCTGTAGTTTTCATTTGTTTTTTTTTTTTTTTTTTTATCTTTTTAACATGAATTTTTAACATTCCTTGTGTTGGTCAAACAGTCTCTTTTAAGTTGTTATTTGAGATAAGAGCTGGATGGATCTATGCTTCTCTGAATTCCCTGGTCAGTTTGACAGTTTTATTGGACCTGGTGAGGGGATGTGTCTCTGTTTTAGTGTTTGTGTGTGTGTTATTTGGTTCTTAGGGGTAGTGAGTGAGTATGATATGTGTGTAAGCGTGTGTATTGCTGTGGGTGTGTGTTATCATTTGGCTCATTAGGGAGTGAGTGAGTATGATGTGTGTAAGTGTGTATATTCGTGTGGGTGTGTGTATAAGTGTGAGGCCTCCACACCTCCGTAAGCATGTCTGTCTTGTGTGGGTGAGAAATGTGGGTAGGTTTTGATTTGTTGGGTTATATATTATACTATCTATATTGTTAAATTTATGGTTTAGCCCGGCTGGATATTGTGTTTTTTAAACGTTGTATCCACTTATTTTCATGGAACTCTAAAATCTTTCTAATGTTATCTGCTCTGAACTTTTCTATTCTCTCAATTATAGTGAATTTGGCATGGGTTTTTTGAAATCGTGTTTTTCCAGGCGGAAATGTTGTTCTACAGGTAATAATTTTTTGGGGAGTCGACTTAATTCGATTGCGATAATTATTAATTCTGTAGTGAAAGAAAGGGCCATTCAGATTTTCCTACATATTGTTTCTGGCATAGTGTGCATTCTAGGAGGTAAATTATGTTATGACTTCTACAGTTAGAATCGTGGTAGATTTTGAAAGTAGATTTAGTGATTGAGCTAGTGAATGAATTCGTGTTTTTTATGGTTTTGCAACATAAACTTCTTTTGTTGTTACATGGTTGGGAAAATCCTGTTGTTTTTGTTCTTAGTTTATTACGGATTACCTTGTCCCCTGAAATGTGGTTACTACCTATGATTTCTTTTAGGTTCTTAGGTCTACGATATGCAAGAAGGCCGGGTTCCTTAAACAAATTTTTTAGGTCTGGTTTGAGATGTAGTATTTCCCAGCGACGTTTGATTATTTGGGATAGTGGAAGCAGAGTGGGTTTGAAAGTGAACAACACCTAATCATTTATTTTTAATCTTGTAAATTATAATGTCTTCTCTAGGTGTCGAAAGACACCCTAATGTACTGATTATATATATGTTATATATTGCCTGTTGTGAATTGATGTTTATAATTTTCAATGTGTTTAAATAATAATTCAATCTATTAAACAATAGACACTAAGTTAACGGTTTTTTTGTAGGCATCATCAGATTTTTGGTTTGAACTATTAGCTAAAAAAAAGCATACAAAATTATAACTTTTTAATCCATAGCCACTCATCATATTCATGATTTGAATAATTAACTAAAAACATGCATACAATATAAACCCTTTCATAATCCATAGCCTAAAATAAATAGTTTAAATAAAAAAAAAAAAAGATAACCCTTTATGAAGTCGTCAAAAACAAACGTTACAACAGTTTTTTTGTTTGTTTTTTTTATATGCAAAATCCCTTTCATAAAAAATAAAAAATAAAATAAATAAATAAATCTCCATAGACATGCAAACTAGACGAGGGTTAATACATCTTCCGTTTCAAATTTAGACACCCCCATTTCTTTCACTGACTTGACATCTACGAAAGTAACTCTATACTGATACTTATTATTAACACCCAACACCCGCCTACCCAATTTAAACAATTCGCCCTAGCTGTTACCATGGAAATTTTGATTTCAATTTTTTAAAACACGTAAATTTCAGAAACACGTTATTCCAAAAAAATTTCGCTTTTAAGATGGAACAGAGCTTATTTTAACTCAATTTAATTAAATAATTTAAATAATTTAAATAATTATATTGAAGTTTTCGGCTCTTGTTTTGAAACATGGGACTTCTTATGTCGCGATTTGGAATCATATTTTAAATAAATAAATATATATATATATATATATATATATATATATATATATATATATATATATATATATATATATATATATAAATTATTCGGCTTATGAGGTTGTTTTTTGATTTTTTATATTTCTTTCATCTGTATAATATGCTAGGGAAACAAATTCTATCAAAACACTGGATAAAATTCTTTCTCTCATATTTTATATAATTTTCATTGCCTCATTTGAAATGGTTTTTAATGAAATCTATTCTTGTTTCCCAAATTTGATGTCCATGCAAAACAGGTGTATGTTAAACTCTCTTAAATTTAAATGTTTTTAAACACATATATATATATATAAAAATAGAGAGCAGAATATTTTTTAATATATATGCAGATGAACGTCGATTAAAATAATAAGCAGTTCCAAATGACTGTTAGAAAAATTTAAAGATGACAAATGAAATAATCCCTTTGAGGAAATTCCTCCATGCCACTTCAAACTTTGAATGTATGTTGGGCAATTGTTTACAAAACTGTTGGAATAACATATTGAAGATTACGAATTCATATGAGGAAATTCCCCGGTTCTTTCAGGCTTTTTTATATACATATGCAGCATAAATACAGCGTGCGATGTATAAATTGTCGTCTGTATTAGACAAAATAAAAAAAAATATGGCATCTCATTTTAACAGATATATTTACCAAAAATACACAAAAATAACTTGAAATATAAAGAGTAAATTTATTCAATAAAATCATCACTGGCTTTAAATTCGGTCTCTAGAAAGACATCGGAATTTCTTCCAAGTTTTTTATTATGTCTTTTTTTTTAAGTTGGTGAATGCTACCATTTCCTTGCCTTCAGTTCATCTTTGGTCTTAAAATAAATTTTGTTGGTCTTTCCTTAACTGTGTCCCATAAGTAATAATCAAGTGGTGTTGCAGTCTTGGGAGTTACGTGGCCAATATCTAATTTTTGATGTGGTCGCAGAAAATGTCTGATAGCCATGACTTTTTTTTTTTTACATTATTCGGAAATTGTCCTCACCTTTTACCATATTTAAATCAAAAAAGTTTCGGCCGTTGGACATAAAAATTCAGGTGGTTGGGATGTCGAACTGAACCTTTTATTTAGCTTGCTGGAGTATAATGTTCTAGTTCCACATGTTTGTGTTTAATGGATGTCAGTTATCAAAATCTCCTGTTAATTCCAGTCTCCAAGTTCTCCGCTATTAATAAACAGCTACTTCTACTCACAAGGTTGAAATTATCGATCCATTAACAGGACGCAAAAATGTAGACTGATTTTCACTGCTTCAAAAAGTAACAAAGACATTCAGGCATATGCATAAACATCCATCTCTATATATAAAATATATTTATAATGTCTGTGTGTCTGTCTGTCTATCTGATACCTTTTCATTCGAGATCCATCCAACCGATTTTGCTCAAACTTGGCATATATATTGTACAATGTAAGATGTAGATTCTTAGCGTGAAAAATCGATATTTTAAAAAAAATCAATAATCGATAAAGCCGATCAAAATTCGATAAATTCAATTCTTTTCCTCCGATTTCGTTCAAACTCGGTATGTATTTACTTACATTATGTTTTCGAGCTGAACGATACCTCATTTTTTCTTTTCTATACCACTGCGTTTAGCGAAAAAATATCATAAAACGATTTCAAAAATTTTTATCAACACAAATATTAAACTTAAATTTAAAATACTTTTTCAAAGTCTATCTAATACAAACTCAATAATTGATTGTAGCCAAAAAAAGATTTTTGTTTAACCGTCATTTAACTTGATAACTGAAACTACCATACTCGTTAAAAAACAATCGTAAATATTAGAAAAAATGGCGAAAAATGGCGAAAAATGACGATTTTCACTAGTTTCTTTTCTTATATTTCGTTGATCTTTCAACCAATTTTCATCAAACTTTCAATTCATTGCTTTATAAATATATCCTCTCTTTTATATCCCTGGTAGAACATTGACAAATAGAATTTTGCAACTCCAAAATAATTGTGGTCTGAAGTGGGTCTTCATGTTGGATGTTTTTTCTGATTTTGTCCTCAGTTAACTAGAATGAATAAATACAGACTTTCTGTTATATCAGTAACTGCATTAATTCAAAATTTTTTTTAATGAAAGAACTTTAAAAAATAATTGAAGAAGATAGGCTCTGCTGCATCTAAATATGATATTTTTAACTCCATTCTAATTGAACGCTTTTTTCTGATCGACCAGAATTACAAATAAGTAGTAAATATATAAAAATCTTCAATTTATTAATCCCCTGTAACATCGGAACCACGATCAAATCTCTCTTATGTGACATTTCCAATCACCTTTAATGTTTCTGTCCAAGAACCTCAAACTGCTTGTATGATTATGAAAAAGTATTTTTTATCATTACTGTAGACGAAACATATTTAATACCAATCGAATCATTTATTTAATATTAAAATTTTCTGTGTAAATATATGTGTTGAGAATAATTTTTCGATAAATTAAAAAATTGGAAAAATGCATCAGATATAGATTTTGGTATTTTTTTTTTATTGCACTCAATCTCTCAAAAAACTGACACAGATATAAAATAAATGTGATGATAAAGATATATATATATATATATATATATATATATATATATATATCAAATAAATAAACATATATATATAATTAAAGAGTTCGGTAATAATTTTTCAGACAGACAACTGCCTGATCAGACCGGATTTATAACATGGTTTAAATCATCCAAATATATTTATTAAAAAAAAATATTTATTTATGATATATTAAACTTTTCCTTTGATGTATGTCATATTTCTCTGTATTTTGTTACATCATTGAGCTTTCCATGGATCTAGCTTTTAATATTTTATATTAAAAGACCTATTTATTATCCTTACCACTTACGGATTTGATATTATGATCTCTCTCTCTCTATATATATATATATATATCTATATATATATATATATATATATATATATATATATATATATATATATATATATATATATATATATATATATATATATATATATATATATATATATATATATATATATATATATATATAATACATTTTGTTTGTTTATATAATCATAAACTCATAGAAACATTTTTCAAATTCATTTGAAATTATTTATGCTTGTATATTTAAATTCTGTTTTTGAAGAAAATATAATTGTTGATGGATAAATAAGACATTAATATATAATTGAAGATACGATTTACGATAACGATCTTCTTTGTTTCCAACATGCTTTCTATTAAATTGAAATAATTTTATACATTTATATTTATTTCAGCTTAAACATTTTGCAAAAATAAGCGAAACTTTATTTCACAATACGAAAGCCAGTAAAAACTGGGAGACATCTGGTTATGAGTCCCGTTCTCTTCAACATATTCAATATATTTTCATTCGTCATTAATATTTGTTTTGCTTTTCGTGATTATTAACACTGGCCTTTTTTTATTCATCCTATCGGAAAAAATTCAACCTCATGCTCTCCCTTTGACATTTATTCATTCTAATTTTTAACATTGAACTCAACTGAAGACCGAGCCTTTTTTTGGATCCTTTTTTTTCACCCATGTAATGTGTGCGCATTTAACTAATGTTTCTTATTTACCAGGATAAGATGGTCAATTCGAAATCAAGGGAGGAACATTGACAATACATGAACAGATGGGCCGGTCAAACTGTAAACAAATAAAATATATATATATAATATAAATAAATCAAGAATGAATAAAGAAATAATAATAATAATAATAATAATAAATAAAAAACAAATAAAAATAATAACAAAAAATAAATAATAATAAATGAACAAATAAAAAAAAATACTATAATAGCCAGGAAAAGTTGTGTACCTCCTAAAGTATATATAATATATATATATATATATATATATATATATATATATATATATATATGTAAACAATAAAAAAAAAATTCAAAATTAAAATCTTCAGACACACTGGGTTGTGCTTCAAAAAAATATTTTCCGTTTTTTTTTGTGATTTCATTTAGATTCCTCGACTAGTTTCGTGTAAAATCTGGACATCATCAGGACAAAGAAAATTCTTCTTGTTGTTATAATGGAATATAGAAATAAATGTCTTTCTTTAAAAATTGAACGTTAGTCTGCAGTTATCATTTGTTTTTATTTATTTTTTTAACATGAATTTTGGTAAGACCTTGTGTTAGTCAAACAATTTCTTTTTAAGTTGTTATTTAAGATAAGCGTGGTATGGTTTCATGCTGCTCTAAATTTCTTTTTTATTTGTCTCTGTTCAGTGTGTGTGTGTGTGTGTGTGTGTTGTAATGTGTGTGTGTGTGTGTGTGTGTGTGTGGTTTTAAACTGACCATCAATGATGTGTGTAATAATGTATTTACTATAGGTCTGTGTTATTTGGGGAAATGGATTAGGGACACACAATATGATGTGTAAATATATATATTCAAAAATATGTGTAATAATTGTTTTGCCTCAACAAAAACTTGGTAAACCTGTCTTAATTTCTGGGCTGAGAAATGTTGGCAGGTCCTGATTTGTGTGCCTTATATATTTCAATTAATATAAATGTTAAATTTATTATCGAACCTGTCTTTACTTTTAAATTTTTTAAACGTTGTATCCACTTATTTTCATGGAACTCTAAAACCTTTCTAATTTCATCTGCCTTAACAAAAAATATTATTATCGTAAAACCAGTGTATCTGAAGTTTTAATATTTTTTAATATTATTCAAAATACATACATTCATATATATACACACACACACCCATATAAATATATATATATTCATATATATATATTATAATATATGGATTTAAATCCAAAAACATTTTGGCCTTATTAAAAGTTTTCATTTTGAAATGTTTTTTTCGATAATATATATATATATACATTTATATATATATATATTTATTTTATTTTTATTATATTCTTTTTTTTAAATTATGTCATGTACATTTGGCCATTCGAAATGAGGCATGTGAAATTTGAGCAGGTTATATTTAATACTTCTTTTAGCCGAATGGCAATAAATGTCATGCCAAATTAAAGTCAAAACATTATCGCAGTCAGGAACTTTTTATCTCTGACTGAGAAAATTCTCGTTTTTTGGTAATAAAAAATTCTTACAGCGATACTCAAAAACCAACAATTTATCTTTAATTCTGTTTGTAATGGGACCTTGAAATTCATTTATCCAGTCTACTTACACTGTCAGTATAAAATATGACGCTTTTATTTCAGACTTGCCGATCGTATATCTACAGAAGGGCTCCGTATTAGTCTTAAATTCAATTATCGAATGAAATTTCCGAAAACTGCTGTCTATCTTTGTACCATATAGTAACTTTCTAAATTTACCTAAGTTCCTTTTTTTTCATTAGACACAGTGTGAGGCTGTCAGCAAGAAAAATATCCTAAAATGCGAGATGCGATTTGCAGATGTCAAAATCAAACAAATGTATAATATCAAATATCTGTTTGTTTTTTTTTTTTTTGTTTTTACGAGAGGATGCAAAATAAGAAATTCCAAGCCGTATTAAAATAGCTAAAACTGCCTCCCAACTATGAAACACTAGCTAATTTGCAGTGTAACACCCGCGCTTAGTTCACATTAAAAATTCAAGAAATACTTACATTTATGTGTAATTGTTCATTCTCCATTCGAATCTGGCTTCATAAATTTGATAAAATCTACTGTTTTGGAGTAATCGACAGTGAAATTTTGGATTCATTCGCGTCGTTGTCGGCAGCCATTACGGGCGTTGTTTGCATGCATTCGCTGCAGAATAGCTATCAGTGTAGGTATCATTGAGCAAACTGAGCGTGTCTACGTAAATAGTTCTCGTGCGCAGTAAGTGAGACAAATTTAGTAAAGAAAGATCACTTCCGAGCTTAGCTTTCCGTAGTCTTCCGCGCTTAGGTTACCGCAGCGAAATTACGCAAACAACGCGAGTAATCGCTGCCTCCAACGACGCGACGGAATCCCAAATTTCACTGTCGATAACTTTAAACGTTAGATTTTATCAAATTTATAAAGCCAGATTCAATATGGGCATGTACATGATATAAATGTATAATTTTGGAAAATTCAATGCGATTTTAAATATAAACAAGGAATATTAATTATTTTAGGTTTACTACGAAACAGGAAAATTTCGTTAGAAACAAAGAGGTGCTGACATGCTGTGTAAAATAAATTCTGCTTTAATTCTGTGACTGCTGGTCAAGTTTTTCAATGATTTAAAGAAAGATTCAGAAATATACGTATATTTAAAATACAAATAAATAATTTCTACAAATGACAGTTCATTTGATTTTATTTTATTCACGTTTTAACGAAAAGTAACACATCTACTTAGAATCAGATAGATGCCTATTTTTTCTACGACATTTACCGTATATGCATTATACAATTTAACATATATTATAGACGCCCACCAATATTTAAAGATAAAATGGATTTTAAGCTATATTTGACGTATAAGGTGACTCCAAATATAATAACTTAAAAACAAAAAATTTCCATTTCAACAAACTTATATTTTAAACACATTTTTGGGGGCGTGAAAAATCCCCTAATTTTTCTGTATTTTTTATATATATAGAAATTCATATAAAAAATGCTACATAATAATGCTAACACATGATATATTTAAAATCATATAATTTAACAGAATTTTTCTCAATTACCCTATAGACTAGAGCGACTATAATCATTAAATTCGAAGAGGAAAATTTTCATTTCTATATCGAAGGTCAGCTTAGGTTTTGGTATATTTTTAATCAATCATTGTGACTCTGAACAATAATTCTTCGATAAATATTGGAACCTTTTTATTTCTAATTTGATAAGTATATACATATTTATCTATTTGTATTTCTGGGATGAGTTATCATATTTGCACAATTGATATTCTGGATATTGTCCTCATCTTTGTTGTTGTTATCACAACTTTTTGGCTGTTTTGAACCCCCACCACCACCCCGGCCTTCCTCGTTTGTTCCATCGGCAGATATTTTGGGCATAATCAGAATATATATAACGTCAATTACACACACACTCATGCACACACAGATATATATATATATATATATATATATATATATATATATATATATATATATATATATATATATATATATATATTTAATAAGCATTTTTGGTAAATGGATAAAAAACAATAATTATTATTTCCACAACACCATAAAAATTACAAATTACAATATAAAAAGATATTAACAAATTGGTTTAAAAAAATCACAATGCAATCATAATGTTTAAAACCAATTTAATAAATCAAAAAATAAAAAACAATCGTTATTCACAAAATCAATCAGGGATACTAAATTTTTAAATTAGTGATTAAAAATAAAACGGTTATTTGATAAAATTTGCCATTGTCGCCAAACAAAAAAAAATTTTGGCGAAACTTGCACTTGAAAAAACAATAAAAAATATAACAAACAAAACCTCTACTTTCATCAAAAGAACCCTAGATAATGACAATCTAATTTTGAATGTTTAGGTTTTTAGACTATAAATGAGTAAAACATTTCCACAATTAAGTATTAAAAACAACCCTCGAGGATGAAAACATGACATCTAACAGTTCTTGGTTTAGTAACTGAGAATTAAACGTAGTAATTTTGTTTCCATTTTCTATAATTTTAATATTTTTTTAATATATATATATATATATATAATATATATATATATATATATATATATATAAATTTTTTCTGAATTCTAATGGAAAATTTGATTAATATTCAGTATAAAGATCATTCATTTTCGGTCATTTTAAGGAAGGAGCTGGTTAAATATATTATCGTAGAAAATGTCGAACATCTGGATTAAAATACCAGCCTGCATATTAAATAGCGAGTCCAGGTCAATCAGGTACAAGAATAAAAGTTGTCTGCATTGAAAATCAAGACGAAAAGTATTGAATAAACAACCTTGATTGATTTAAAATCCAAAGAGATTCTATTCATTCATTTACTCATGTGAAAAGGTATCTAAAGTTGGGATTTAAAGAAATTTGATTTGCCATTTCTCTAAAGTATATAAAAAATACTATTCCCAGATTATAAAAAAGAGACTATAATAAACTAGTAGTCAATTTTTATAAATCACAGATCTTCCTCTTTTCAGGTTCAAATAAGTTCTTCCAAACGTTCAGGATAAACAAGTTCTTCTATAGTTTAGAAAAATGTCGAAATATTGAAAATAAAATCGAGTTACTTTTATTATATATAAACTATTTAAAATCCTGCGCATAACAGGTAATGAAAATATTTTCAAAATACAGTTCATTCAAAAAAAGTTTAGAATAAGATTGTTTTGATTTGAGATCAATTAATAGATTTCGGTTGATTTGTTTTTTACTGATCATCAACCTTTCAGAACTTTTTTTGTTTAATTTTTCACATTTATACATTTGAGATTTTACGAATTGTTTGGAGATAATGATTTATTGATACTAGTCCTCATAATTAACCCATTGCTAGAGAGAGAATAATTAGTTTCATACTTTTCCTAGTAAGTGAATATCATGAACCCGACTGGAATTCGAACTTTTTTTTTTTTTTTAGAGCCCAATCGATTTTGCCACTGGCATGCAGGGGGTCGCATCACCTAAAAAAAATCTAGGTAAGATCAGGCTCAAACGTTGCGTCATCAATAGATTTTACGACTATCAATTCATTTGCATTCATATAATGTCACAAATTTAAATTTATTGTATTTGTTTGTTCAATCATTTTTTTTAAATATCACATTTATAGAAAAATATTTTTCAAAAAAATTTTATTTATTCGGTCGAGTTAACACGGATATTTGTATGTCTATGGCGTCTACCTTCACAGTCCTGCATCAAAATAGGACCCCGTTAGGACGGATTCTAGTTCCATAACATAAATTCAGTGTAGGCGGTTGCTGGGCTACCAAATTATATTTAAAGCCATGGCAACGTGTTCTGAGTTGTAGATCACTCTCAAGTTCTTGTTTTGCGCCCAATTGCAAAGCATATTCTCTGTTCTCGATCAAAGAAATAATTGAGAAAACTTCCATCAGTCGTAGAAGGAAAGATAGAATTTTTTTCTTGAAAAAAAAATTGTTTTAATAGAAATACGTTCGCAAATCTATTAACCGTGTAACTTCTTGCGCCTAATTTGTGACAACTATTTATTGGCTATCTTAATAGTCCGAGAGGTACGTAAACGTAATGTTGGCAGCTGCACTAGAATATCACCTGTAATTAGTTATTACCTGGGGCCAGAAATTATTTGTAAATTTTACCGCGTCCAAAACGAAACTAAAGGGTGTTTTAATGTGAATTAAGTTTAAGCGTCTAATGATTTTTTTTCTTTCAAATTTGGCGGTCATTTGGGTGATATTATTTTTCACACATAATTGCCATGACTTAAACAACATGATCAAATAAAGTTTCCCGGCTTTCATTAGGGATCAAAAATTAACACTCATTTAAAAAAAAAAAAACTAAATCATCAGTGACTAGGGACCCATATAGATATTGTGGCACCTTGCATTATTAGAAATATTCATAGAAATATGATTTAATTTTTTTTTACTCGTTTATTAAACAGGTTGTTGATTTTTTTTAAACGGAAAATAATTGAGTTGAAAATAATTCACTAAGATTGTACTTAGACGATCCTAAAAGAAAAAGAAAAGGGAAAGGAAGAAAAGAAAAAAAAAAAAAGAAAGAGAGATGGATGATGCATGACCCAGTCATAAGCGAAGATAGGTGTCAGAAAGATATCTTGGCCTGCGTGTGGCCGAATTTTAAAGACAATAGAGAATTGTTATTTGAAATGAAAAATCCTTTAGAGGGAGAAAAAGAACCAGGCTTGATGACAGTGTATTGGAATTGATAAGAAAATCGGTCAAAGCACCTAGCCTACTTTTTTGCGTGGAAAGACTCATTGTCAAATTGGAGAAAGGGAAATTTTTTTAGAACAATAGAAACGAAATTTTTTAATCGGAGAAAAAGTGTCTTTTTGGGTTGAGGGGAGGACCGGTGGAACGGTATACAGATTCTGACCTATTAAGAATTGGAAACCCACGATAATAAAGTGGGGACATTTTCAATGTAGATAATTAAGATTTTCTGACTGTCGGGTCTGACAAAACAAGAGGTGAAAAACGATTGTCTCAGCTCACAGATGGCGCCAAATATTCTTCCCTGAAGTCACATCTAATTAGCGGCAGGCTGTTTTGACAGAGCCCAGGTGAGAAAAAGCCAAGATTGTCATTTTTCGTACGTGCAAAAAGGCAAAAATTAGATTTTTTTTTTTAAAACAAGAACGATGTAACCACGCCCCACATTTGATTGGCCGAAAGCAACCACAATCTCATTGGCCAAGAACCATTGGGGCGGTCACGTGATATGCGGAAAAGAAGAAAGAATGCTCGATCAGGAACCATTGGTCAAAAACGGTCACCTGACATACGAGGGACCGGGAGAGATGGGTGTACGCTCCCCACCAAAGGCACTGTGAGGGAAGTAGGGGTGAAAACAATAGCGATAATGGGAAAACAGAATTAATGCGGCTTTTGGAATTATCGAGAAAAACCCTGACGCCGACAGACCCACCCCGGTTTGCTGCGGCGTCAATAAAAGCAGGACCCCAGTCGACAGAAATCAGTTGAGTTGAGAGTTTCGGCAGAGTTGCAGCTGGACCGCGGGCAGGGATAGAGCCTGAACGCGGGCATCAGGCACGATTCACTCGCCCCTTTGCGGGCAAAAGAATCCTCAGACAAGAAATCCTTCCAACCCAAGTCGAACTTCCAGCCCAAGCAGACAGGAGAATTGCTCGAAGGACGCCGAGAGTTGTGGCAGAGTTACGGCAGAGTTCAGCCCCGGACGGCAGCGAAGATCACCTCAGACGACAGAAGAAATCCTTTCCAAAGCAACGAAGAAGACAAGACAAGAGAAAGCCCAAGCCGAAGAGAAGATTACTCGAAAGCCGCAGAGAAGTTGCAGCCAAGTCGACGAAGAAGAAGAAATACAACTCAAGTCGAAGAGAAGAATCAACTGCGAATGATCGATAGAAATTAGCCCCAGTGTCGAACTAAACCACACTCCGACATACACAATTCTAAAGAGTAGGCAATTCGAAATCCTTAGGTTGTGTGATAGAAGCTTGGTGCCATAGTCCACAGAGCGAGTCGGGAATGAGAACAATTTTGTTTTTTATGTAACGGACATTAGATATAAAAGGTTGTTACCTTTTTTTTTTATCAGCAATTTTTTTGTCTCGTGAGTTTTTTCTTTTTTTTTGTGTTTTGCCACCCCCGTCGGACTCAACTTGTATCGGCCCCAATCCTGCTGGTCCCGTCTGTCTAAGATCTAAACACAGCGTGGGTGGACAGACCGGAGATCAGTACGGTTGCTTCAGTAACCAGGTATTGGAAGCGGGTTGGGAAAGGCGAGGCTGGTGATCATCTAACCAAGGGGTTGGAGCGGCACGCTTGGAACCAGGAGGAGCGACCAGGAGGAGCGACGTCACAGTTGGCGCCGTAACCAAAGTTCGACCCTGGGCCAGGTGTGTAACCGTCACATGTGGTGCCGTGACCAACGGATCAACCCTGAGACAACCACGTCACAAGTGGTGCAGTGACCGAGGATTTCAACCCTGAAGACCACGATCGACCGCCGTTGCTGAAAAATTCAGACAGAACTCAGAACGACCAGGACCAAAGGAAAAGAAGAACAGAATCGTCTGTAAGGTAGGACACCTTATTTTATTTCCCAACCTCGATTGTTGCTGCATAGACTGTCTTTCTCTGTAGACATGTCTGACTATGATTCGGATAGAGCAGTGGGGGGTGAAGAGGAAACAGGGCGGGGGGTTGTCAGTGGATTTAAGGAAGCTGTTGGTGGACCAAGGGTCCCAGTATTTGATGGCAGCGGGAAGGAGTTTAAAAACTGGCTGGCAATCCTCGAGAAGAGCCGAACCATCTACGAGCTTTCGGACCAAAACCCTGTATTTGGCATACGATGCCACAAAGGAAAAAAGTCTCTGAGTTCGTGGGGCTCTTGGAGAACCAACCCCTTGTCTTGGGAAGAAATAAAAAGACTGCTAACCAAAGAATTCGCCGACGAAGGTACAGCCATAGAGGCCATGAGGGCCCTTTAAAACTGACACAGCTACGGGATGAAACCCCAGAATTAGGGGCCCAGCAGGGAAGCTATCGTCGTTAGCATTCCCCGAAGTGGTCAGGGATAATGCGGTTATGCAGGCCCAACTGGCGGACCTGTATGTAGGCGCTGAGCGAGCGACGTATTTCGTCACGACGTATTGAAGAAGACCGCTCAGACTGTCGGCAGCGATAGAGCTGGCCAGGGAGAGCCAGGGGTGTGGGATAAAGTGAAGAGGTGTGGGAAGAAGCAGATACCAAGTCAGGAGGCTGGAAGAA
>CAHIKZ030004761.1:0-21692 GCA_903632075.3 Acanthosepion pharaonis | reverse complement strand
AAAAAATGTATCATGTGAACTAAAATATTTTACAAAAATATTTGACAAGAAAGAGAAAAATAGTTTTCATTTGTGAGTTAAACACCCCCAAATATGATAGAAAATCAACTTGAATAATAATAATAATAATAATTTCAATATATCTTTGTGTTATTTTAATCTGACCAGTGTATAAAGAATTTTGTAGGAAGTATTTATGTTATGCTATATATTTAGAGATTCTTGATAAGATTCAAAGAAGAATGTCTAATGTTATCAATCATGACATGGCATGTTAGCTTTGGTAACTTTTTCACCACCATAATGTAGCTTCTCTGTGCCTTTTCTATAAATATTTTCATGATAATTGTTCTGATGACCTTTTCTCTTTGGCACTTCACCTTTACAAATTTAAGCACAGTACTATATTGGCAGCAAGGTCTCATCATTTTAAAGTTGCAATGGTTTGATGTAAATTGTAAGTTCTGTGCTAACAGTTTCTTCTCTTGCACTTCTTACTTGTGAAACTTTCTTTCAGCCACTTTTTCCAGAAAGTTATGTATTCAGTGATATTTTGTCTCATAAAATTTTCAGTATTTTCAATGAGATAACTCTTATTTCCTGTGGACCCATTTGAGCAGCCCAGAGAATTTAGTAATTGATATATATATATGATAAAATATAGTTTTAAGTTATGCTATATTTGTGGGTTAAAGTGCTCAATATCAGGGATAAAGCATTTGTAAATATAAAAGTGGACATTGACATCAACACCCTGTGGCAACTGTCTGTCTCATGCCAAATGCAGTTGTCAGGCCATGTGTCTGACAGTTGTGTTGAGTATGAAACAGACTGTTTGCTCTGGCTATTGATTTCAATGTCCACTTTTATATATATGTATAAAACTTTAAAAATCAGGAGGTCAATTGAATATGTGACCTTAGCATTCTTAGTTTTTTTTAATTTTTATTTTAAAATAAAACAATAAGGTGATCATTAAGTGGATCTGGATTGAATATATTAGTGTTAAGTAAAAATAATGATATTATATATATATATATATGATATATAAATAAATTCCAAAGAGGATAGAATCCAGGTAGAACTCAATATCCAGGACAGAGTAAGAATATAATATAAAAAGCTCAAACACTAATATTCCATGGTTATAATTTATTACATTGGAATCATAATCATGATCCAATTCATCAGGCATATGAATTTAAAAAGAAATCGGAAAATATAACTCCGGGCATAAAAAGGAAAAATTTTAGTGGGAGTGGGAAACAAGTGTAAATGGGAAATATCTGAATGCTCTAGAGAGAGGTGTAACAGAAGAAAGAACAGGAAGGCCTAAAGGTGAAGGTGGGGATTAAAATTTAACAGAGAGAAGTTTTAAAGAGAGGAGTTAAATAACGGTTTAAAAGAGTGAGATACAGATAAATATGAATTATTTTTTTTCGATGAATATAATTGTATATATATTAATATATATAAAATATATAATTAAAAAAAACGACACATAAATATATATTATGTATGTTTGTCTGTGTGGAGATAGGTATATATAAATTACTTGTTGCCTTTTATGAATTTTGACAAGTTTTTCTTTCATCTTTATTGTCACTTTTAACACAATATATGCATAATTATTCAAGCAATATAATTTTACCTTGAGGTGGTTTATTTGTTAGGTGTATGTTGCTAGCACAATTATGACTGAGTAGTGAGTTCGATCCTCACTGGGTTAACAACTTTCGCCTTGTGCCACATCTGAGCTGCTTTTTTTCTAAATCACTTCAAGCAATGTAAATTGGAAGTAAAAATGTAGCCTTGAGCAAGATTTGGACTTGTTTCATATCTTTGTCTTCTGTCTGATATAGATGTTCACTGATTAATGTTAAAAAATCTTATGGTTATGGTGGAATCAAATCCCTCACTTTTTTATAATTTCTCGGGTGAACTCTTTCTTGTTAAAAGTGAGTGGATTGTGTAAGCATTAGAAAAACAAATGGTCAAATTTTGCATATATTTAACAAAAATATCTACATATAGAGAGTTACTACCTTGCTTACGTATAGTAATCACTTTGTTGTTTTTTTTTTTAAATACCAAAGAAATTCAGGACATAAACAATTATTAGAAACAAAATTAGGAAGAAAATAAAATATCTGAAGAAAGTCAAAAAGATGAAAAAAAGTGAAAGAAAATTTTGTTGGCTTCCCCACTGTTTCAATTTTCAGAGTTGTGCTTCTCCGAGACTGGCTGGTACCCAAGGCTAGAAATCCACAGCCGTTAAGGAAAAGAGATGGATACATGGTTTTCTTAAATGTGGCTATGTAAAATGAATGCAACACCCTTGGCCTGCAAATTTCATTTTCCATGCCAGTAACCACTATGCTACCTGTATATCTGCAAATATTTTAATAGCAACCTTCAAATTCATATAACTTGCACATGTGCATGTACACACACAGGTTAATTAAACAGTCCATAGCATAATGATAAATAAATAATTATTTAGTATAAATATAAATAATTATTAAGTATAACTGCTTACTTGACTAGTATCCTTAATCCAATACTTACCTATAGATAACACAGCTTGAACATTATATATAAACAAGATAGATATGGTTAGTAAATTTGATACAATTCTTCCTTTATTATTTGTACTTCAGTTTTCCAAATATGAAATGAAAAGAAAAGCTGAAATCATCCAGACATTTTAAATTATCAGAATGAAAATCTTTCTAATATTCCCTTTCAGACAAGCATTTTCAGAATTTAGAATTTAGAAAGCAATACCCAGTATTCAAAATTTCACTTTCAAACACTAAAGCTATACTTGTGTTTGAAAAATATTTAAATTGGTTGTGCTTTCAACAGGAAGTTACCCTTACAAGTGCATTTATTTTAGATTTGGGTGTTAGCTGAAAAAAAAAAAGTAAGGCTAGACAAAAATTGAAATTTTTTAAAAAAATAAAAATATTTTAAAACCTTGTACAAAGCATTTTAAAATGTTATTTGGTGATATAAATTTTAAATTTCTTTTAGAAAATAACTTTTTTTTTTCTTCATTCTTATTTGATAATTTAGGCATTCAATTCTTCAGAATTTTGAATTATATAAACATATATCTGTCCCAAGGTGTCTGGATAGTCAAGGAAGTGCTGATGTCAATGGAGTGACCTATTATTTAAAATATAGTTGCTTACTTTTAAAAGTAATTAACTTGTAAGATCTCAACAATAGTAAAAGTATTTCTAAGTAAAATAAAGTAACTCTGAAAAAGGCACTTATTTGTGATTGATATTTGATTAAACTGCACAAAAATGGTTTGTATTTATTTGTGTGCTCATTTTGCACTTAGTGTGGCGCAAGGTCAGGTTTACAGTGGGGGATCTTCACATATACATGGGCCAAGGAAGAAAAATTTCCTGGGGATTGAACTTATATTAATAATTGTAAAACACATTTTTATTAAAAAGTTTGGTTTTAAAATAAACTGATGATTAAGTTTGATTGTTTCTCTGCGAGGCGACCTGTCCTGGTCTCAGTCCACCTGGAATGATGATTTAGTATATACCTTTCTCTAGATTGCTAAAACTTCAAAAAAAAAGATAAATATGTTTATAGAACTATAGGTTTGGTTGGTTGATTTTACAAATTGTCACCCCTTGTTGGGTTATTTAATGTTGACTTTTGAGAAAGATCCCTGGTATGATAATAAACTAGAGAGAGTAATTTAACATCATATTGGAAGGTTTTGAGAAGCATGAGATCAACTCTTAATTACTGCTGTTCCCAGGTCCATCCTGACCTGCGGTGGTAGCACCAGCTAGGGCCCCAGCTATGGGCAAATAGTTAAACTGCAAACTGGTATCAAAACACTATGAAAGTATAAAACATTTTATAGTAAAAATATCAGCAATATATTTTCATAGTAAAAAAATACCAGCAATATATTTTTTGTTACTAATGCTTCTAAGAAAATTAGATTTTGACATTAAATGACCAATAAGGAGTTGATATGCCACTAAACAAACAAACAGACTTTTATATTGGGCAGCCAGTAAAGATCAAACTTGCTATTCAGTAATGGTTGGTACCATGGTATTTTTATAAACTGGTTGGTGTGTCTATATATAAGATAATAAACATATATCATTTTATTATCATATAAGACAAATTCAGGGGTTTTCCTTACACTGGTTGCCATCTCAAGGCAAGAGAGCCCAGTTAACCCTTCTATTTAGTCCATAGATGGAGGGAGATAGGTTCATGCCTTTTCCAACATCATTACTGTGAAATGATTAAACATTTTCTCAGGAATTGAACTTGGCATTTCTGAATTCATTTTTTCTAAAATTTATAATGATTTTGCTTATCTCTCTCCCAAGGCGATTTTGGATTAAAATAAATAGGTAAATAAATAAAATATAAAGAAAAAAATCTTTAATATTTGATACCAACAACCAGTAATATTTGAAGAATATTAATCTATTTAAAATCATGATTGAACAGAATTCCCATATATTTATAGCAATAGTTGATATGCCTTCTTTTCCTTCTTTTCTATTTCTCCAGATTTAAAAAATAAGTTTATGGGAAAAGTCAGATACCTTCTTTAAAATATTTTTATTTTCTGACAATTCTATCGGAAGTGGAGAAGATTGTGACATGAAAAGACAGGTTAATGACTGATGAAAAATGAGTTATTCACTAGCCAAGTGACAACTGTATCATCTAATGAAGTCATAGGGCAACAATAGTATTTTGCCTTCTAAGTGAATACAACCACCTCTCCCTTCATCCAACTTCTCTCTAAAATTTTTGACAGCCCCTTTCCCTGTGTTAATTAAAAGATTGAGGAATAGCGATATTATAAGTCTAGCTGGATTTAACAGTTGAGGCTTCACCTTCCCTCTGATTCCTTCACACCCTTTGACCACCATTTTGATATCCAGTTTGAAAAAAGATCCATTATGAAATAAAATAAAGATGGAATGTCTTTGATATTTTTTATGGGGAAAGGAATTTGTCTGTTTCACTGTTTTATGGTTGTCACTTATTTTGGAGGAGAATCTTTCCCACCCCAGCCCACTTTCATCTTGTAAAATTTTCTTCATATTGTCAGTCCAATAATGACCAATTTTGAATGATGTATGTGGTTGCTAGGCTTCCATCAATCTAGCATTAATCTTCTTGCTTACGTCCTTCCTTTACGAAGTCTAAGTGCTGACAAGGTATTCTGCCCCTAATGAAAATAGCTTCTGGAATTATTATCTACATCTGTTGGCTATAGAATTGTAAATTTAAATTTATTCCCAATTTGGAAACTATATGCATTCATCATCATCATCAATTTTGTGTTCACTCTTCAACAAAAGCCTTTCCTCACTTTGAACATCAGAATTGTGATAATGCTATTCTCTGTCATGTTTTACCAATAAACCCTTTCATCTTATCTTTCACCTATTCTTTGCCATCCAGTGGACACCACGACTGTATTTGCTATTCCATAGGCACCAAAACCTTCTGCTCCATGTGTTATCTTTTCTAACCCACCTTCATTCTTTAAGAGATCTCAGAATTTATAGCTGTTGATATTTATATATATATAATACATTATTATAACTTTCAAGTAATATATATTCTAATTATTTCAAATTCATTGCAAAACAAAAAGTTAAATTCAATTTATAAAAATAAAAGAATGAACAGCAAACACACTTAAAAAACAAAATATTTATTCACATAACCTACCAATCTTATTACAACTACAATTGTTTTTTTTAATTAAATTTTCATATTGTATTATTTTTTAGATATCTTGTAATAATAAAAGACTTAATTAGCAAAAAACAAAATAACAAAACCGTTTTTGTTTAATTTGGAAAGGAGAAAAAAACTACATCTGAAAAAGTTTTGAGAAATTTTTTTTTTTAGATTATATGAACACAAAAAAGAATAATTTACAAAAAATGACATAGTCAATGCAATATTTGTCAAATGAAATGAGTCTTTAACAATTTCAATTTTAAAAAAATGACCCAAGGTGTTTAAAATCATTAAACAAATTTACTAAGAATGTAAGATAGAAATTACAAATTGGTTTAGGTCCAAATTCTACAACATTTCAGTTTTTGGAAGATAATTATGATCACAATGTGAATTGTTTGTAATAACAGAAAAAACACATTTTTCTCTTAACAAAATAAGATTAACTAAGCTGTGCATCCAGACATGTCAAAATGAAAAAAATTAAAACTCAAATTTTGAACATAGTAAATTTTTCCCCTTTCTAAATGATTAAAACCAATATTAGAAGAAATTTATCTCCTCCTTAAATATAAATTCTATCAATAAAAATTTATTTAGCCAGATTTGGTAAAAGAGAAAAAAAAATTGAAAATAAAATTTTCTATTGCACAGTTCAATATTTAAAATAATTTTAATGCCTTCTTAAAAATAGATTTTATATCCATTAATCATCTGCAAGATCCAAATTTGCCTTTTCCATCAATATGGTCTATTTAAACCTCCATGAAAGTGACTTGTTGCTAATTATTTTCAGCTTTTAAGTAAAAAGAATTTATTAACAATCCATTTTTCCATGAGAAATTTGGTTCACTGTGTTGTTTATCAATTTTTCTCATCAAAATTTATCATAAATATCTATAAATTCAAATTTGTCCATTCCCTTTCAAGAGATTGGAAGACATTTAAGTCTTAGTCCCTGGTAAAAACTTTGAGCTCATTTAATAAAATCAAAAAAGAAAATCAAGTAAAATATTATTGGTCTTGATCTAAAGAAGCAAATGGAGTCTCTTTTTCAAAAAGGTTTTCTTAATGTTCAATTTTAGATGCTTTTTTCTTTTAATAATTAAATGGTAATTATGACTGTATATGAGATAATATATATCGTATCTAAAATATTTGGATTTGTTGTTGCACACTGCTAAACTTTCTTTGTCTTTTCAATTTAGAGTTGGGCTGGTTAGTGTAAAAATAAATTCTATGTAAATGTTTCTTTTTTTGAACTCTCACTTGGATAGAACTCCTTTTGATCCATGCTTTTCAGAAAAATAATCTCCAAAAATTTAAATGTAATGTCAATCGCTTATCTATGACCTCAAATTTGATTATAAATTCTTTTCTGAATTAACAATAATTCTATTTTTCAAGAATTCTTCCAATCATCTAGCCCATTGAATCAAAGTGGCAAACTGCCTTTGAAAAAATCAATTAAAAAAAAAAAAAAGATTTTTTTGTATCATCTTTCCTTATTATTTAAAAAAAATTTAAAATTTTTAAACTCAAAAGAATGTTTGGTGTGCTTGAGGAGTATGAAAATTCAAATTATTCAAAAGTATAAAATAAAATCAGATTAAGTTAATTAGAATGAAATTAAGCTGAAAATTGTGAAAAATTTAATCCTATGAAGGATATTGAAAAGATGTTTGTTTTTAAGGTTTGTAGAAATTTAATGGAAACACATTTTGATGAAAAATTTAATTATTTTAAATCTCTTTAAATTTAATTCCTTTGATTTTTTCTTCATTCAAATTAACATTTTTTGTCTAATTTTAATCGAATAAAGCTATAGAGAGATTTTAAAAAATTCCAATTAAAAACATTATTCCAAACTTAACTTTATTCAAGATATAAACGAATTGTTTTTTTAACCATTTAACAAATTTAAAGTAAATATACTATTCAAAAAAGATTGAAGATATTTAATATTTAATGAATGTAGAAAATTAAATTAAAAATGAATGAAAAAAAATGATATAAATTATAAATTGGAAATATTTTTGCAAAATGACAAAATAAAAGCTGCATTAATTAAGCTAAAGGAGGATATTTTGAAGAGATATTTAATTTAAAATTTAATCAACAAAAATCTTTTTTCCTTTTTTTCATAATAAAATTTCTAATAAAAAAAAAATCATGTCCAATTTTTTTAACCATGTATAATAATTTTCTTATTATTTAAATATTTTCTTTTGAGCTAAGGATTTAAAGAAACAACTATTTGGTTTCTCAAATTTTTGAAATGTTGTGTCATTTATATAAAGGAATATATATATAGTATAAACTATGAGACCTGGGATAAATTGACTTATGATTGAATTTGGAATTTCCTAAAAAAATTATTTTTTAAAAATTGCTTAATTACTAAACCCTCAATGAAAGCTTAACAATAAAAAATGATTTTTTTAGAGTAAATATCCATGTAATTACTATTTTGAAAAGGTAAAAATCTGCAAAAGATTAAGAGGAGTAGGGAAACACAGATAATTCAAAGCACCACATTAAAATCGTTTGGGTTAAAGTGGCACTTATACTAAATGATCCTGATGGTCGGATTCAAAAGTTATTGCTTCCTAGCATTAAAAATTTTAGATATATAAATCAAATATTATATTTATTGTTGTCGTTTTGTGGTTTATTGATGTAAACTGACTGTTTTTCCTTACAATTGAACTATTAAAATTATATTACATATTTATATATAAATATATTTATATATATACTCATAAATTTAAATAGATAAATGTCAGCTATAATTTTATTTGACAAAATGATCAAAATTTACATTTTTTTAAATTATTGCTCATCAAAATATCCTATTAACCTTGATTAGCATCAAGTTTGAAATTTTTTTCATTTAAAAAAAAGGTCTCAAAGTATATTTTTTGATAATTGAGACTTTTCTTTTCAAATTCTAAAATCAATTGATGTTTTTTAACATAGATTCTTGGTAAATTATCCTTGTTAATCAGTGAAAATTGATTTCAAATTTTTGAATCTCACTGATGTGTTTGTGATATATATATATATATATATATATATATATTAATATTTTTAAAAATAAAATTTTATTCAATTTTAATTAAATCTGATGAGAATTTCATCATAAATTTAAATGCAAAACAAATAATAAAAATGTAAATATTACTATTTTTTCCATGTTTGAATTATGAACATATTTTTTATTTATTTATATATATATATATATATATTAAAATTTGTGTATTTAGGCAGCAATCCTTCTTTCATGCACATTTCATTGAATATGACAGACAAGGTGCTTTTATTTAGTTTTTTATACAATTTCTCATACGATCTAATAATTTTTTTTTCTTTTAGATGATAAATTATATAAAAAATGTCCAAATGTTCTTTTTATCCAAGCACTTTTCATATACATTTAGCCATTTTCAAGGATTAAATATTTTAACTGTTAAATAAGAAATAGTTTGTTGTATGTATGTTTTATAAAATGTTTTCATTTTTCAAAAACATGGTCAAGATATTGTGTCCATGTTCAAAGTTAATATTATTAAGTGTTGGTCAGGTTTTTTTTTATTAATAAGGCTTCCATTATTTTTAGCCTTTTTTTGCATGTAGATGATGCTATTATATTAGTGTTGTCAACAAGTATACATCTAATTGTCCGTAGAAAAAATAATGAATATTTAAATGAGATCTAATTGAGCTATAAAGAAAATGTAGACATGAAAAAGCATGTTTTTATATGTTTGTAAAAAAATTTAAAATAATTAAATAAAAATTTTAAATGATGAGAAATAAAAAAAAGATAATGGGCATTTAAAAATATAAATGTAATTAAATGATTTAAAAATATATATATATATATATATATAAATATAACTATCAAAAAACCATATATATATTGAATAAAATTTGAAAAAGAATAAATATTTAATATAAATATTTTTAAAATTTAAAGAATTTCAATTTGTACTATATTTAAGATATATGAAAAGGATATATATATATATGATTTTAAAAATGAAAAAAAAAAAGGTTAATAAATAAAAAAAGAGAATTTACTTTGAAAATTTAAACAAAAACTGGGAAACAGCATGATGTTTCCCTAGATTTAAGAAGGTTTTTATTAGAATTTTGAGTACCAGTTTATTATTGATCCATATTTCATTTATATTGTCTATAAAATATATAAAAAGAAATATCTTTGAGTATAAATGAGAAAATTCTGTTCTATAAGAAATATATATGGATTCCACAGAAAAAATGTTTAATTAAATTCTCATGATTTTCAAAGAGTTATCCTGTCTTCCTTTTATAACATTTATCAAATGAAAATTTTTTGAAAGAATTTTTATTGTGTTTTTTTTTTTTTTATGAAATTTTTTCATTTGAATTTTTTAAAAAATTAAAAAGTTGAAGGAAAAATTTTAAGACAAGAAAGAAGTTATTTTTTAAATTTTTTTCAAATAAACATAGAAAAGGAACTAATAAAAATATATTTAAAAATTTAAATGTGAATTATACACTGAATTTAAATTCCTTTTAATAAAGAATTTAGTTAGTTTTGGAAGAGAAGAATTTTTCCAGATTTATTTTTTTGGATCCTTTTTTATATATATAAAGTATTAAACATGGATAACATCTTTTTTTTAAAAAAATTGAATCATTGTCATAAATTTAAAATTTTAATTCTTTGTTTTTATTTATATATTTTTAAAAAGTTTAAAAATTTTAAAATCTATTTATAAATCCAAATAAAATGCTTTTTATAAGAAAGATTGATTTTTCCCATTTATCAGGGATGATTTGAATACTTAGATATTTCAGAATGCTTTTATGATTTCTTCCATCTTAAACAATGTATAATAGAATAAAAATATTTCTTTCTAGAATCTTGTTTACCTTTTGGTTTTTAGACAAAATTCAAGAAAAAATATTCATTTTTTTCTTAGGAATGATTTTTAACTTCAAATTCTCAGTTATTCATTAAAAGTAAAAAATCAGTTTGTTTTCAGTTATTTTTTTTTATGGTGTTCATTTTTTGGATTTTATTTTTTTTATTTTTTTTGTGTCTGAATGAGTGCATGTTTGTGAGTGCTTTTTCATTTTGAATGTTTTATACTGTTATAGTCCCGATTGATTTCAAGCCATTGTTTTCTTTTTTCTTTTGACATTTAGTGATTGGAAATGTTTTTTTTATTAATTATTTTCTTTTAGTTTTTTGTAATAATATTGTAAATACTCATTGGGGTTAAATTTTTAGAATTGTTGTTTTTTCCTCCACCAGACAACAATGAATTGTAAATATGGGGACTAGTTAAAATTTTCATAGAGACAAAGAGGTATTATGGTGGTTGTAGTTTCTGGGGTAAAGTATGAATGTGTTGTTTTGGTGTAAGGAATATTGTTTGTTTAGATTTTGTTTCTTGTTTGCAGCTAGCTAAGTTATAGTTAAGACAGAAGAAGAAATTTTTCCCCAATCCCCATTTTCTTTGCCATTTCTTTATTTTAAAAGAATAAAATTTATTTTCAAATTCACCTAGAATTTGGGTCAAGAAATGTTTTTCAATCTAATGATCTATGTCTTTGTCTTAAACAAATGAATGCCGGGTTTTTTCTTGTTAAATTTAACCCCTTTTCTTTTTCTTTTTCTTTGATTGATTTAGAATGTTGAATTTGTATAGTTTTATATCCCAATTGAAAAAATGTTCCATAAAAATTAATTATGCCAAATTTAAATATGTTGTTATTGGTGGTTTCGTCTTAACTATATTTACTAATTTTATTTTGTTTAGTTTCTGTAAAATAGTTTTATTTTCTTTGTAAATATTACATTGGGTTTAGTTTTTAAATTTTTGTTTTATTTAAACCCCAAAAAAAAATGAATTGTACATATTAGGGACTAGTTAGGACTTTCATAGGAGACAATGAGGTATTATGGTGGATGTAGTAAGAAAGGTAAGTAAGAATGTGTTGTTTTTGTGTAAAAATATTGTTTTATTTTTTGGGTCAGTGATTGTTCAAGCTAAGTTTAATTTTAAGACATAAAAAATTAATATCTTTTTTAAATCCCATTTTATTTTATGCCACATTTTTGTAAAATAAGGAATAAATAAATACATATTTATTATGATACCTAGAATTTTTTAATTTAATATATTTTACTTTTCTATTGGCATCAAGATTTCATCAATATTACATATGAGACTTTAGATATAACTGTAAATTTATGCTAACAGTTTCTTTCTCGCATTGTACTATTTGTGGAAATTTCAGATATGACAAGTCCAAATTTACATTGATCTTGGAAAAATTTCCCATGCAATGTCATTTGCTATCTAACTGTCCTGATAATTTTAAATGTTTTCCTTAAAAATTATCTTCTTGTTTCTGTTCTTATTTTTTACAAGCTATAGGCCTTTTTGTCTTGTTTGTTCTTTATTGTTTATTTGGGGTGATACTGAAAACTGGAAAAAATTTAAAAGGATTTTGAATTTTTCCGAATCAATTGTTTTTAAAAAGTAATTTCTTTTATTTTTTGTATATTTGAATATCTATTAAATACTTTCTTTTAATTTTGCCTCAAATCAATTTTTTTTTCATCCTCTTTAAAAAAAATTTCAGAGGTTTAATTTGAAAATCCAGATAGGTGTTACATAATTAACATTCAGTATTGAGACATTCCTCTTCTTCAAGTTTGTTGAAGTAGTGGGATGTTAGGAAATTTCTGTTAAAACTTATTTTTGAAATTTGGTCAGGGTTCATTTTTTTGTTAATGACTGTTAAATCCATGCAATCAGATCTTTTCAAACTTATTTGGTGCCATTCTATTTTGAGATTGTGGGGTTCTGTTGTGAGGTCCAAAGAAGTCAAAAATTAAAATTTAGTATAATTTCATTTGTAAATGCCAAAATTAACCATTGAAATTTGAGCATAAGAATTGCATATGGGTTAAATAATTTTAATTTTGTGTTAAATTTATGAAAAAGAATGCTTCAAAATAATCTGATGAAAATTTAAGAAAAAAGTTTAATTTTTGGATTTGGGGAAGTTTTTCCAAATGTGTTCGTAAAAAATCATTGGTAGATGAATAGTAGTTTAAGAAATTTTTTTAAATTTTATTTTCTTTTTTTTTCATTTTTTAAAAAATTTTATAAATGAAAAATTTTTTGAAAGAAAATAAAAACCTTATAATCCAAATCATAGTTTCAAATTTTGAATTTTTTCTTGGATTCTCTTGGCATAATATATGCCCAAAAATTCCAGTCCAAGAATATTTTTGGATATTTGCCATGGAAAGGCATTTATAAAAATTTTAAAGAAATAAAAAATGTAACTGTCGCATATGAAAAGATTTTTTTTGATTTTTTTATTTAAAACATTTAAAGATTTTTTAATTTGCAAAAATTAAAAAAACAAGGCAATGGTTAAATGTCAAAAATCTTGAGAAATTGATATGAAATTTGAAGTGCATTGGAATTTTGAAAAATGCTTGAAAAAGACAAGTGAATTATTTTCTTGAAACAAGAAATTGTATTGATTAAGAATTTCCAACAGCAATATTTAATCTTATGGCAAACACACAATTGAGATTTTTTTTTGTAATGAAATAGCTGGATTTTAAATGAAAAGTATCAAAAACATAAGCCATGAAGAGAAAAAATAAAACATGAGCCTTTTTTTATTACTCAAGTTCTAATATGATAAGTTTAAAATTTTGTCTAAAATCTGAAACTTCATAGAAATAACTGTGGACAATTTCCTATATATTTATCTATTTTATTTTATTCATCAATCAATCTTGACAATTTTCTATTTCTGTAGAATGAACAGGAAGTTGAAGTCTGGGAAAAAATTGTTATGCAAAATTTAGAGTTCTCCCACTTAAAATCCAGAAATTTTCAAAGAGTTTTGTCCAAAGTTTTGAAATTAATATAAACAAACACATCCAGATTTTAAATATAATTAGAGAATTGATTTTGGATAGAAAAGACTTCTGATTAAATTCCTTTTATCTGATCTTATATTTGTAGTAATGAATTTCTATGAACAAGAATCTATTAGAAAAAAGAAAGATAATGTTTAATAAAATTTGGAAAAATTTTATGAAGTGCTATGTTGATTTTTAAAATAGAGATGAAAAGCTTAGAACAAAAGTATATGATTGTAGGTAAATTTGTTACAGATTTATAGAGAAGCCATTAATTAAATAAAAAATTATACAGGAAGATAGAGAAAGCTGGAAACCAGAGATAGAGAACTGCCATTTTCAATTAATGTTTAGAGATACAGAAAGAGAGACAGAGAAAAGAAAAGACTGATTGTTATGTGATTAGTATTTAAAAAACATCCAAATCCAGTGTTTGATATGTTTTTTATTAAAATCAGCATAGTATTCAAGAATAAAAATGAGCTTCTAATAAAAATGTCTCCAATTATCCATACAAGTTTTTGAATTTAATCCACAAATATTAATTATAAAATCAATATATTTACAATTGAACATATATATATGCTCTATGAGGTTTTAAAAGAGGTTCACTTATGGATTCAGAATCAGTGTTATCAATTGAACATAAATTTTTACTTCTCAAGCCAAATATTTATGTCCAGAAAAATTCCAGGTTTCTCCTGTCATAAGTAACAATGTTTCTCCTTGTGAAAAACAGTCCCACACCCTTTGGGGACCCATTTCCATTTTAGAAAAATAACTATTTTTTAATCTGCGTATTGAAAATAAAATATTTGAACTCATTTTAACTAAATTTTCATGTCTTCAGTCTTAAAAAAAAAATTTTTTTTTTTTTGTTTGTTTTTTATAAAATTTGAAAAACATTGAAAGTTTTTTCATTAGAAATTGGTTGAAAGTTAAAAGAATATAATTCCTTTTCAAAGTCATTTCATAGAAAAGCATTTCAGAAAAAAAAAAACATTCATGCCTGAGAAAGATGGTTTATTTGGGTACTGGACCTGTTTACTGTTGACTCAGCAATATTTTATTTTTAAAAAATTAAAAGAATTTTATTAAAATTAAAACAACAAAATGGATTGTCCCATATTCAAAAGAAATATTCAAGAACTTTTGAAAAAAAAATAATAAGCATCTATTTATTTTAATTTTCTTTTCTAAAGAAATAGTCCTCATTTTTATTTAACTCCTTTTTCAAATAACCCTTTGGCCTCTTGTCTTTCTTCAGGTGATTTTTGAAATCAAAAACCTTTATTTCATCCACTTTGGTATTTGTTCTAGTTCCACATGTCATACCCTTCCAGATAGTTTCAGTTATTTCCCTTTAGTTAACCCAACATTCCAAGTTTTTGTTTACCTCTGCTGTAGCCAGGTATTGAACTCACAACTTTTTTATAGAAGTCACTGGATTACTTCAACCAATGCTTTTATCCATTTTATTTGTTCTTGTGGATAATAATTCCAAAATCAAAAAAAGGAGGGACAAGTATTACAATACCTAATCTCAAAATATGACAACAAAGATTCTTTCTCTTTATCCAAACAATTTTTCCATATTATTTCCTTCTTTTTTTTTTTTGGGAAATTCTTTTGATATTTGTTTCGATATACAGGTTACCTTCATAAATTAAACTGAATCAATCATTTTAAAACATGCCAAGCATTAAGACCGGTTGTAAAAAAGAAAATCAATATCCGATTAGAGGTCTCATCTTGGCACTGTATTTTTCCTTCTTTGGCTTTCTTGGGCAAGATAACTTTCATTTTTGAGACCATCTTTCTTTGGACTTATTCATATTTCGTTTTTTTTCTCTTTAGACTGGTTTCCATCTTACCATGAGAACTCAGTTTCACACCTATTTAAAGGCTCTAGGGCAAAGGATATTTTGTCATGCCTTTTCCAAAATCGGATAGAGCAAAGTGAACAAACTAACAGAAATTCTCGACCATTGAATTCATTTCGATGCTGATAGTTTTAAATAATTCCACAAACGTTTTTCTGTCAAAGGGTTTTTGATAATTGGTGCAATACAGAAATTCAGACAGAACTGGGTAAGATGTTTTCTAAATATCTATACATTTTTTTATTCTTCCATATTTCCAAAAGTTGCATTCCACATAATTTACTTGTCATGTTATTGATTTGGAATGAAAAAACCCATAGAAATCAAAAAACCATATCCTTTCTTTTGCATCTCTGAGTTGTTTTGTAGAACTTGACTGGTTTTAATTTAAATTTAGTTCAATATAAGAATAAGAATGTTTATTATTTTTTAAATTTTTGTTTTATGTGTTTATTTAAAGATTTCATTTTGGTTAGCTATGTTGGCAATTTAAGCATCCTCATACAATGATTTTCTTTTGGTTTTTCTAGTTGGCCTTTTTTTATTTCTTTCTTTTTTAAGTCTATCATATTATGTATTGTAAATTTTCAGTTAAGTAAATTTTTTGTAAATTTTTTTTTAATGTCTTTCTCTTTCTTTCAAAATTTCTTTATCAGAAAAGTATTGTTCTTTTATGCTACTGAAACAAAAAAATCTTTAACAAAAAAGAAGCCCCAATTTATGGCTTCCAAGGATGCAGGAACTAAAATCTTTCGATATTCAATATATTTTGGTTTTGGTCATTTAATAAATCTTTTTTTTTTTTTATTTTTACTTTTTTTATTTTGAACTTTTCTTTTCACTCTTTCAATTTTTTTTTTTCTTTTTTCATTTGATAAATGTATTATTTATATCAAGTTTTTTAAATTTTTGTTTTTGTCCATGCTCATTTTATATATTATGTTAATTTATTCTGTCCTCATAGTTTCAGTTTTTCTTTTTTTTATTTATTTTTTTGTTTCTTTCAATTATCTTTTGAAAATTTTCTCCCTGTCGCCTTGGTTCTTTTTTTTCATTAATATTTCTTTTTATTCATTTAAACAGTTCATTTTTTCCTTATAAATCTTTCCTTTTCTTTCTTTCTTTTCTTTCTTTTGTTTCAATTTATTTTCTTTTTCTCATCAAGCTAAGTTCTTTCATTGCTTTTTTGTTACTTTTTTTCTGTTTTTTTTTTTTCTTCTTCTTTGTCTCTTATTGTCCCTCTTTAACATTTTACCTTTTCATTAGATTTAATTTTGTTTTCTATTTGTGTATCAAAATTTCTTTGTTTTAATTGAGGGATTTGAGATTTTTACTTGGTTTTTTAAACCTTTTTATTCTGTTTTAAGATCTTTTTTTATTAATTTCTTTTTTTTATCCTTATTATCTCAGATTATATCTAAATTTTTTTTTGTTTTTTCCACATTCCACAACTTTTCATCTGTTTTTCTTTTTTTCTTTTCATTTTCATTGTTTATTGCGTTGCAAAAATATTTTTTAAAGCCATTCACATTTTTTCAGTTTTCATTTCATTTAAATCCTATATTTTTTTTTTTTTTAACATTTTTTGTTTTATTAAAAAATCTGTCAATTTTTTTAGTTTTATGTTTCTCAAAAACATTTATTAATGGATACCATTGTTTTTTATCCTGCATTTTCAAATTGTTGATTTGCCACAGATAGCATGATGTATTACACATTACCTAAGCATTATAATTGATTTGATAAAGTTATAGTAGTCTGCAGAAAAAAAAATTATATTTGTAAGATGATGATTTGAATATTTTTGTAATATACTCATCAGAACAAATTAGAAAAAGAAATTTTAATTTTGGGATGTTATTTCACGAAAGACAAAAGGCAATCAACACCCACTTATGATCTTAGAATAGACATTCTAAAATGTATTATATTTTAAGAATTCATATTGCATCATATCCTCATGTCCCCACAAAATCTTAGGAGTGAAAAAAAATATTTACGTGACATCAAAAATTTGAAAGAAAATTTATTTTTATGCTTAAACTCCATTTATAAAGGGCTTCAAGGAATTAGTTTTTTAATAAACAATTTAAATGTTTTTTACAAAATTTGTTTTTATCTGTGAGTATGGGCATGAGTTTTCCTGCATAAATTTTGATGAAAGTATTTCATAAAATAAAACTATTTGAAAAAATTTGAAAAACTTTTACTGAAATTTAAAAATTACTAAAAATGAATTTTTCCACAAACTTGAAAGGTTAAGGCTGAAACTAAAAACATGAATGTCTAAATTATTTAACCAAAACCTGTTTGAAAATATATATATATATAATATATATATATATATATAATCATTTTGCAAGTAAAGCAGAAAGCTTTTAAGATACAAATCTTATTGTTCATGAGAAAAATAAAAAGTGTATTAAAGATTAAAGATATATTTAATAAAATTAAAATATTTTAAATATTAAAATAAAATATATGTCGCAATTCCAGAACTATGTACTTTTATTTAACACATGTTGGATTTAAATAACATATTTTGTAATATATTCTTTAAGAAAATAATGAAAGAAAAGATTTGAAGTACGAAAGAAAAAAGGCCTTTTTATTTCCTAAACTGTCAATACTAGTCTTTCTTGACTGAACCTATAGCAGTTTTGGGACTTTTTGTATAAAAAGATTATCATTTTAATAAAATCATTGCTTATGCATCATTTCAAATTGTAGAAATAAAATTAGATGATTCTGTTACAAGTTTGAAAAATAGGTTCATGATTTGGTAGACCAGTTTGCATTTATTTTAGATATGCGACTACACAGTTTTTCTAAACCATTTACACATACGTGTGGAGGGGGCTATTTTTCTTTAAAGAATGTAGATTCAGGCATAAGTGATTTTACATCCTGCAATTGTGGACAATTTAATAAACCTTTTTTATAACAATTTGAATAAAAGGCTCAAAACTAAAAGCAGAGGGTTTTAATATGTATTTTTCCAATAAATAAAAGGAAAATGAAGGAGTGATTATATTGAAGATTAATATATTAGTCTTATAGTTTATATTTTTTTATTTATAAGTAAAGTTTGAGGATAAGTTTTTTTCTAACATTTACAATCTAGGTTTTTGATTTCATTTTTTTCAGCAATATAAAATTAGTAGGAGTTTGACCACCACTATGCCTGGTAAACTCTTTTAAAGGCCCCTTGGTTGATGTTTTCATTTACATTGTTAAAAATTTTTTTTGCAGAAAATATTTGTTTTTTTTGGGGAAAGTTTAAGATTTACTTTGTGCAGATATGGTTTTTTTGGAATAAGGGTTTAATTGATGGAGGTGACTTGAGTTTTTTTATTATACTATTTTTAAGGAAATATCTATGGTTTGTTGTATAAAAATGGACACACCATAGAAATGATGATGAACAAAATATAAAGCTTATTATTTTGTATTTACATTTATTAACATGTCTAAGCATTGTTCTGACTTCAAGAAAGGCCATTTTGCCATTTTTCATGATCTTGGGCTGTTGAATAGAGCAATAGCTGATAAGATTAATCAAAGTGAGTCATGTGTCCACAAGTTAATCAAAAAGAGAAATCAAACTGGAATATATAATAGACGTAGCGGATCTGGCCAACTGCTAAAAACTACTGACAGGGAAGATAGAAACTTGTTCATCAATGCAAAAAAAGATCGATTTAATGATAGCACAAGATGTTTCCAAAGCGGTTAGTTTGGTGGTTTCTTCAAGAACAGTCAGACACAGGTTTAAAAGCAAAAGGCATTGTTTCCAAATACATAAAAAGAAACCTTTCATATCTGGAAAAATCGATGGGCAAAAGTTTGATGCAAAGCTCATTTACACTGGACTAAATCTGATTGGGAAGATGTTATGTGGAGAGAACCTTTACTCTTAGATATGAATGACGAATATACATTTGTGTATGCCCACGTGAAATCAAAAACTCTTAAACTACCAAGGACACTGTTAAACACAATAAAAAAAATAACATTTGGGGTGCATTCTCAGCAGCAGGAGTTGGTAATTTGTACAAAATAAAGGGAATCATGCACCAGCATCAATACCACAACATTCTTGTTAATCAAATGTGGCTTCCTGCTAAAAAAACTTTTTGCCCAAGTTCAACACTTCACGTTTCAACATGATAATGATCCTAAGCATACTGCTTTAAAGAATAAATGTTATCTAGAGAGGAAGTGTGACAAGGGTAAATCACAACTCTTCAAGTGGCTTAGTCAAAGTCCTGACCTTTAACCAATTGAAAACCTTTGGGCGATAATGAAAAAGTTAATACAGAAAGTTAACACAGAAGATGAGCCTTTTCATGAATTAAAGAAATGCTGGAAAAATCTGGCAAAGGATGTTGACTTACTAAAGAATTTAGTCTATAGCATACCACAAAGAATTAAGACCGTTATTAAAGCAAAAGGTTACCCAACAAAATACTAAATCATTTTTTTTTTGACTTGTATAATGTACATATGTACACCATATTAATACCCTGTATTAATAAACGAATTTATTACTTACTTTGTCTTGATAAAAAAAAACAAAATTGCATTCTATGGGTGCATCCATTTTTGTCTTATGCATTTAGAATTAAATGTCCAGGAATATATTGTTAAGTCTTGAGCATTTATCTAAATAGGTATTTCAGCTAATGCATTAATCATCTGAGAGTCCTTATCCATTTTCCATCAGCATGGCTAATGCTAATATCCAGGAATGAAATATTGTATGAATCAGCTGCTAATGTAGTTGGTTCACTGTGTCGTTCTAATTTTTCCAGAATCTATCTTATATAAATAGAAGTTTTTGGTACACATACACACACACATTTATGCATATATAAGAAAAAATACTGATTTTAATATTATCCACTCGATTTTATTAGGACTTAAGATTAGAAGACATACTGAAATAATCCTTTTTGGAAGAAGACGTTTTGTAACAAACTGGTCAAGAAATAGATGGCATTAAATGCATAATTTGGTTATTCATTGACTGAACAACCAGTGCTACTTAGTTTATAATTTTAATAATTGCCTGACCAATTATTAGGCTGGGATGAACTGTGGATCAGTTGTCACTAGCCTAATGGTAATATTAACTGAATTTTAATGAGGAAACATGTGGCATTATTGACCAAACATACAGTAATACTAGATTGAATTTCTTCACAAGCTGACATGAGATTACGATCAAATATAAATTGTTCTTACTATCTGTAATGGTATTATTAGTGCATTTTTTATAAGCAAACATTTGTATACATACACACCAATATATATATATATAGAGTTATATATTTATATATATATATATATATCGGGAAAGGATTTAAATTTCTTTTTTGTTACAATTCTCTTTAATTAATATCAGATGTTTCTTTATTTTGGAAAATTTTGAGGAATTTTTTTACTGAGAAACAGAGATTTACATATTTTTAATTCAATTTGTCGGTTCCAATCAATTACTTTTTATTTTACCTGTACCCGTTTCTGCCCTCGCCAAGGGTTACAAAGGGCAGATCATGCTATCTCATTAATGGATAGTTTTGTTCAGTCAGCAGGAGAACTACAGAATTAAAACTGATGAACGAAACAGAAACCACTCTCTATCTTTCTCAAGAAATCATGTCAATTTACAGATAATAAAGTGGAATAATGATTGTCTATGTTCCTAAGGGACATATATCTGTCTGTATTCTTTAGATGAGGTAAATTATGATTATTTACATTATTCGACTGTTATCTCATGTTCATTTCATGTTCACAATGTTTTTCATATATTTATAATCTGGTAATTTTAGTATGCAATTGGAAAATTGACCAAATCAGTTTAAACAAATCAGTTTATTCTTGTATTTCATCAATTGGTTCATTCAAATATCTATCAAAATATATTTGAATGAGGTATTGTGGACATTTTACACTATTCAGACTATTGTCCTCATCTTTGTCGCTATTTATTACAATGTTTGGCCGTTGTACGCTCCAGCCTTCTTCAGGTGGTTGGAAATGTTGAACTGAACCCTTTATTTTGCTCACTGGGGTAGACTGTTCTCATT
>CAHIKZ030004760.1:0-24082 GCA_903632075.3 Acanthosepion pharaonis | reverse complement strand
TTCAACTCAGCGAACGGTGATTTGCCAAAATGTGGTGGACGCAAAGGGTGATGACTGTATATTTCCTTTCGGTAAGCGCGATTTCCAATAAAAATGCGGTGGACGCAAAGTGGGTGATCACTGTATATTTCCTTCTCTCTGTGCTTTATATTTACCTTTCCCTTCTTTAATGTGCCATTAGGAAAGGCAAAACCTCATCTAAAACTTGTTCGAAATTATTTTCATTAGAATTCATTGAGGCAGCGTAGGAAGCACTGCATTCAACTCAAAGAATTGCGATTTCCAATAAAATGCGGTGGACGCAAAGTGTTGAGGCAGCGTAGAAGCACCGTATTCAACCTTGGGTTAATTGCGATTTCCACTAAAATGTGGTGACGCAAGTGGGTGATCACTACTCTCTCTCTTATAAGCGATATTTACTCTTCCCTCTTTAGTGTGACATTAGGGAAAGGCAAACCCTCATCTAAAACTTGTTCGAAATTATTTTTCATTAGAATTATTGAGGCAGCGAAGAAGCACTGCATTCAACTGAGCGAATTGCATTTCCAATAAAAATGCGGTGGACGCAAAGTGGGTGATCACTGTATATTTCCTTCTTCGGTGCTTTTTATATTTACCTTTACTTTCTTTAATGTGCCATTAGGGAAAAGGCAAAACCCCATCTAAAACTTGTTCGAAATTATTTTTCATTAGAATTCATTGAGGCAGCGTAGGAAGCACTGCATTCAACTCAGCGAATTGCGATTTCCCATAAAATGCGGTGGACGCAAAGTGGTGATCACTGTATATTTCCCTTCTCTGGTGTTTTATATTTACCTTTCCTTCTTTAATGTTGTTTAGGAAAGGCAAAACCCCATTCTAAAACTTGTTCGAAATTATTTTTTCATTAGAATTAATTGAGGCAGCGTAGGAAGCACTGCATTCAACTCAGAGAATTGCGATTTCAAAAAAAATGCGGACGCAAAGTGGTGATCACTGTATATTTCCCTTCCGGTGCTTTTATATTTACCTTCCTTTTTTTAATGTGCCATTAGGGAAAGGCAAAAACCCTCATCTAAAAATATGTTCGAAATTATTTTTTTCATTAGAATTCATTGAGGCAGCGTAGGGAAGCAACTGCATTCAACTCAGCGAATTATGATTTCCATAAAAATGCGGGTGGACGCAAAGTGGGAAATGATCACTGTATATTGCATTTAATTCTTCTGGATGGAAACCCTTTATATTTACCTTTTCCTTTTTTTAATGTGCCATTAGGGAAAGGCAAAAAAACCCTCATCTAAAACTTGTTCGAAATTATTTTCATTAGAATTCATTTAGGCAGCGTAGGAAGCACTGCATTCAACTCAGCGAATTGCGATTTCCAAAAAAATGCGGTGGACGCAAAAGGGTGATCACTGTATATTTCTCTCTCGGTGCTTTATATTTACCTTTCCTTTAATGTGCCATTAGGGAAAGGCAAAAACCCTCATCTAAAACTTGTTCGAAATTATTTTTTCATTAGAATTAATTGAGGCAGCGTAGGAAGCACTGCATTCAACTCAGCGAATTGCGATTTCCAATGAAAATGCGGTGGACGCAAAGTGGGTGATCACTGTATATTTCCCTTCTCTCGGTGCTTTATATTTACCTTCCTTCTTTAATGTGCCATTAGGGAAAGGCAAAACCCTCATCTAAAACTTGTTCGAAATTATTTTCATTAGAATTATTGAGGCAGCGTAGGAAGCACTGCATTCAACTCAGCGAATTGCGATTTCCACCAAAATGCGGTGGACGCAAAGTGGTGATCACTGTATATTTCTTCTCGGTGCTTTATATTTACCTTTACCTTTTTAATGTGCTATTAGGAAAGGCAAAACCCTCATCTAAAACTTGTTCGAAATTATTTTCATTAGAATTCATTGAGGCAGCGTAGGAAGCACCGCATTCAACTCAGCGAATTGATTTCACAAAATGCGGTGGACGCAAAGTGGTGATCACTGTATATTTCCCTTCTCTCTGTGTGCGAGCATTTACCTTTCCTTTTTAATGTGCCATTAGGGAAAGGCAAAACCCTCATCCAAAAAATTGTTCGAAATTATTTTTCATTAGAATTTATTGAGGCAGCGTAGGAAGCACTGCATTCAACAAAGCGAATTGCAATTTCCACCAAAAATGCGGTGGACGCAAAGTAAGATCACTGTATATTTTCCTTCTCGGTGTGTTTATATTTACCTTTCCTTCTTTAATGTGCCATTAGGAAAGGCAAACCTCATCTAAAACTTGTTCGAAATTATTTTTCATTAGAATTATTGAGGCAGCGTAGGGAAGCAACTGCATTCAACTTTTTACTAAAAATGCGAATTGCGATTTCCACGGTGCTTATTTATGGCCATTAGGATCGTTCGAAATTATTTTTCATTAGAATTCATGAAGTGGGTGATCACTGTAATTGCGATTTCCTTGTCGCGGTGCTTTATATTTACCTTTTTCCTTCTTTAATGTGCCATTAGGAAAGGCAAAACCCCTCATCTAAAAACTTGTTCGAAATTATTTTTCATTAGAATTCATTGAGGCAGCGTAGGAAGCACTGCATTCAACTCAGCGAATTGCGATTTCCAATAAAAATGCGGTGGACGCAAAGTGGGTGATCACTGTATATTTCCTTCCTCTCGGTGCTTTATATTTACCTTTCCCTTCTTTAATGTGCCATTAGGGAAAGGCAAAACCCCATCTAAAACTTGTGCGAAATTATTTTTCATTAGAATTCATTGAGGCAGCGTAGGAAGCACTGCATTCAACTCAGAGAATTGCGATTTCAAATGAAAATGCGGTGGACGCAAAATGGATCACTGTATATTTCCTTCTTCGGTGCTTTATATTTACCTTTCCTCTTTAATGTGCCATTATGGAAAGGCAAAACTCATCTAAAACTTGTTCGAAATTATTTTTCATTAGAATTCATTGAGGCAGCGTAGAAGCACTGCATTATACCTTTAGCGAATTGCGATTTCACTAAAAATGCGGTGGACGCAAAGTGGGTGATCACTGTATATTTCCTTTCTCTCGGTGTTTTATATTTACCTTTCCCTTCTTTAATGTGCCATTAGGGAAAGGCAAAACCCTCATCTAAAACTTGTTCGAAATTATTTTTTATTAGGAATTCATTGAGGCAGTGTAGGAAGCACTGCATTCAACTCAGCGAATTGCGATTTAACTAAAAATGCGGTGGACGCAAAGTGGGTGATCACTGTATATTTCCTTCTTCTCGGTGTTTATATTTACCTTTCCTTCTTTAATGTTGCATTAGGGAAAGGGCAAAACCCTCATCTAAAACTTGTTCGAAATTATTTTTCATTAGAATTCATTGAGGCAGCGTAGGAAGCACTGCATTCAACTCAGCGAATTGCGATTTCAATAAAAATGCGGTGGACGCAAAGTGGGTGATCACTGTATATTTCCTTCTCTCGGTGCTTTATATTTACCTTTCCCTTCTTTAATGTGCCATTAGGAAAGGCAAAACCTCATCTAAAACTTGTTCGAAATTATTTTTTCATTAGAATTCATTGAGGCAGCGTAGGAAGCACTGCATTCAACCTCAGCGAATTGCGATTTCAATAAAAAATGCGGTGGACGCAAAGTGGGTGATCACTGTATATTTCCTTCTCTCGGTGCTTATATTTACCTTTCCTTTTTTAATGTGCCATTAGGAAAGGCAAAACCCATCATCTAAAACTTGTTCGAAATTATTTTTCATTAGAATTATTGAGGCAGCGTAGGAAGCACTGCATTCAACTCAGCGAATTGCGATTTCCAATAAAAATGCGGTGACGCAAAGTGGGTGATCACTGTATATTTCCTTCTCTCGGTGCTTTATATTTACCTTTCCTTCTTTAATGTGCCATTAGGGAAAGGCAAAACCTCATCTAAAACTTGTTCGAAATTATTTTTCATTAGAATTCATTGAGGCAGCGTAGGAAGCACTGCATTCAACTCAGCGAATTGCGATTTACCAAAAATGCGGTGGACGCAAAGGGTGATCACTGTATATTTCCTTCTTCGGTGCTTTATATTTACCTTTCCTTTTTTAATGTGCCATTAGGGAAAGGCAAAACCTCATCTAAAACTTGTTCGAAATTATTTTTCATTAGAATTAATTGAGGCAGCGTAGGAAGCACTGCATTCAACTCAGCGAATTGCGATTTCAACAAAAAATGCGGTGGACGCAAAGTGGTGATCACTGTATATTTCCTTCTCTCGGTGTTTTATATTTACCTTTCTCTTCTTTAATGTGCCATTAGGGAAAGGCAAAACCCTCATCTAAAACTTGTTTGAAATTATTTTTCATTAGAATTCATTGAGGCAGCGTAGGAAGCACTGCATTCAACTCAGCGAATTGCGATTTCCACTAAAAATGCGGTGGACGCAAAGTGGGTGATCACTGTATATTTCCCTTCTCTCGGTGCTTTATATTTACCTTCCTTCTTTTAATGTGCCATTAGGAAAGGCAAAACCCCATCTAAAACTTGTTCGAAATTATTTTTCATTAGAATTCATTGAGGCAGCGTAGGAAGCACTGCATTCAACTCAGCGAATTGCGATTTCCACTAAAAATGCGGTGGACGCAAAGTGGTGATCACTGTATATTTCCTTCTCTGTGTTTATATTTACCTTTCCTTCTTTAATGTGCCATTAGGGAAAGGCAAAACCTCATCTAAAACTTGTTCGAAATTATTTTTCATTAGAATTCATTGAGGCAGCGTAGGAAGCACTGCATTCAACTCAGCGAATTGCGATTTCCACTAAAAAATGCGGTGGACGCAAAGTGGGTGATCACTGTATATTTCCCCTTCTCGGTGCTTTATATTTACCTTTTCCTTCTTTAATGTGCCATTAGGGAAAGGGCAAAACCTCATCTAAAACTTGTTCGAAATTATTTTTCATTAGAATTCATTGAGGCAGCGTAGGAAGCACTGCATTCAAATCAGCGAATTGCGATTTCCACTAAAAATGCGGTGGACGCAAAGTGGGTGATCACTGTATATTTCCCTTCTCTCGGTGCTTTATATTTACCTTTCCCTTCTTTAATGTGCCATTAGTGAAAGGCAAAACCGCATCTAAAACTTGTTCGAAATTATTTTGCATTAGAATTCATTGAGGCAGCGTAGGAAGCACTGCATTCAACTCAGCGAATTGCGATTTCCACTAAATTGCAGTGGACGCAAAGTGGGTGATCACTGTATATTTCCCTCTCTCGTGCTTTTTATATTTACCTTTCCTTCTTTAATGTGCCATTAGGGAAAGGCAAAAACCCTCATCTAAAACTTGTTCGAAATTATTTTTCATTAGAATTCATTGAGGCAGCGTAGGAAGCACTGCATTCAACTCAGCGAATTGCGATTTCCAATAAAAAAATGCGGTGGACGCAAAGTGGGTGATCACTGTATATTTCCTTCTCTCTCGGTGCTTTTATATTTACCTTTCCTTCTTTAATGTGCCATTAGGGAAAGGCAAAACCCTCATCTAAAACTTGTTCGAAATTATTTTTCATTAGAATTCATTGAGGCAGCGTAGGAAGCACTGCATTCAACTCAGCGAATTGCGATTTCCAATAAAAATGCAGTGGACGCAAAGTGGGTGATCACTGTATATTTCCTTCTTCTCGTGCTTTATATTTACCTTTCCCTTCTTTAATGTGCCATTAGGAAAGGCAAAACCCTCATCTAAAACTTGTTCGAAATTATTTTTCATTAGAATTCATTGAGGCAGCGTAGGAAGCACTGCATTCAACTCAGCGAATTGCGATTTCCACTAAAAATGCGGTGGACGCAAAGTGGTGATCACTGTATATTTCCTTCTCGGTAAAAAAGTTATATTTACCTTTCCTTCTTTAATGTGCCATTAGGGAAAGGCAAAACCTCATCTAAAACTTGTTCGAAATTATTTTTCATTAGAATTCATTGAGGCAGCGTAGGAAGCACTGCATTCAACTCAGCGAATTGCGATTTCCACTAAAATGCGGTGGACGCAAAGTGGTGATCACTGTATATTTCCTTCTCTCGGTGCTTTATATTTACCTTTCCCCTTCTTTAATGTGCCATTAGGGAAAGGCAAAACCCCATCTAAAACTTGTTCGAAATTATTTTTCATTAGAATTCATTGAGGCAGCGTAGGAAGCACTGCATTCAACTCAGCGAATTGCGATTTCCACTAAAAATGCGGTGGACGCAAAGTGGGTGATCACTGTATATTTCCTTCTCTGTGTTTTTATATTTACCTTTCCCTTTTTTAATGTGCCATTAGGGAAAGGCAAAAACCCTCATCTAAAACTTGTTCGAAATTATTTTTCATTAGAATTCATTGAGGCAGCGTAGTAAGCACTGCATTCAACTCAGCGAATTGCGATTTCCAATAAAAATGCGGTGGACGCAAAGTGGGTGATCACTGTATATTTCCTCCTCTCGGTGCTTTATATTTACCTTTCCCTTCTTTAATGTGCCATTAGGGAAAGGCAAAGCCCACTTCAAAAACTTGTTCGAAATTATTTTTCATTAGAATTCATTGAGGCAGCGTAGGAAGCACTGCATTCAACTCAGCGAATTGCGATTTCGACTAAAAATGCGGTGGACGCAAAGTGGTGATCACTGTATATTTCGCTTCTCTCGGTGCTTTATATTTACCTTTCCCTTCTTTAATGTGCCATTAGGGAAAGGCAAAACCCTCATCTAAAACTTGTTCGAAATTATTTTTCATTAGAATTCATTGAGGCAGCGTAGGAAGCACTGCATTCAACTCAGCGAATTGCGATTTCCAATAAAAATGCGGTGGACGCAAAGTGGGTGATCACTGTATATTTCTCTTCTCTCGGTGCTTTATATTTACCTTTCCTTCTTTAATGTGCCATTAGGGAAAGGCAAAACCCTCATCTAAAACTTGTTCGAAATTATTTTCATTAGAATTCATTGAGGCAGCGTAGGAAGCACTGCATTCAACTCAGCGAATTGCGATTTCAACAAAAATGCGGTGGACGCAAAGTGGGTGATCACTGTATATTTCCTTCTCTTCTTTGCTTTATATTTACCTTTCCTTTTTAATGTGCCATTAGGAAAGGCAAAACCCTCATCTAAAACTTGTTCGAAATTATTTTTCATTAGAATTCATTGAGGCAGCGTAGGAAGCACTGCATTCAACTCAGCGAATTGCGATTTCCACTAAAATGCGGTGGACGCAAAAGTGGGTGATCACTGTATATTTCCTTCTCTCGGTGTTTTATATTTACCTTTCCTTTTAATGTGCCATTAGGGAAAGGCAAAACCCTCATCTAAAAACTTGTTCGAAATTATTTTTCATTAGAATTCATTGAGGCAGCGTAGGAAGCACTGCATTCAACTCAGCGAATTGCGATTTCCAATAAAAAAATGCGGTGGACGCAAAGTGGGTGATCACTGTATATTTCCTTCTCTCGGTGCTTTATATTTACCTTTCCCTTCTTTAATGTGCCATTAGGGAAAGGCAAAACCCTCATCTAAAATTTGTTCGAAATTATTTTTCATTAGAATTCATTGAGGCAGCGTAGGAAGCACTGCATTCAACTCAGCGAATTGCGATTTCAACTAAAAATGCGGTGGACGCAAAGTGGGTGATCACTGTATATTTCCCTATTCTCGGTGCTTTATATTTACCTTTCCTTCTTTAATGTGCCATTAGGGAAGGCAAAACCTCATCTAAAACTTGTTCGAAATTATTTTTCATTAGAATTCATTGAGGCAGCGTAGGAAGCACTGCATTCAACTCAGCGAATTACGAATTCCACTAAAAATGCGGTGGACGCAAAGTGGGTGATCACTGTATATTTCCTTCTCTCGGTGCTTTATATTTACCTTTCCCTTCTTTAATGTGCCATTAGGAAAAGGCAAAACCTCATCTAAAACTTGTTCGAAATTATTTTTCATTAAAATTCATTGAGGCAGCGTAGGAAGCATTGCTTTCAACTCAGCGAATTGCGATTTCCACTAAAAATGCGGTGGACGCAAAGTGGTGATCACTGTATATTTCCTTCTCGGTGTTTTATATTTACCTTTCCTTCTTTAATGTGCCATTAGGGAAAGGCAAAACCTCATCTAAAACTTGTTCGAAATTATTTTTCATTAGAATTCATTGAGGCAGCGTAGGAAGCACTGCATTCAACTCAGCGAATTGCGATTTCCACTAAAAATGCGGTGGACGCAAAGTGGTGATCACTGTATATTTCCTTCTCGGTGCTTTATATTTACCTTTCCTTTTAATGTGCCATTAGGGAAAGGCAAAACCTCATCTAAAACTTGTTCGAAATTATTTTTCATTAGAATTCATTGAGGCAGCGTAGGAAGCACTGCATTCAACTCAGCGAATTGCGATTTCCACTAAAAATGCGGTGGACGCAAAGTGGGTGATCACTGTATATTTCCTCTCTCGGTGCTTTATATTTACCTTTCCCTTCTTTAATGTGCCATTAGGGAAAGGCAAAACCCTCATCTAAAACTTGTTCGAAACTATTTTTCATTAGAATTCATTGAGGCAGCGTAGGAAGCACTGCATTCAACTCAGCGAATTGCGATTTCCACTAAAAATGCGGTGGACGCAAAGTGGGTGATCACTGTATATTTCCTTCTCTCTCGGTGTTTTATATTTACCTTTCCTTCTTTAATGTGCCATTAGGGAAAGGCAAAAACCTCATCTAAAAACTTGTTCGAAATTATTTTTCATTAGAATTCATTGAGGCAGCGTAGGAAGCACTGCATTCAACTCAGCGAATTGCGATTTCCACTAAAAATGCGGTGGACGCAAAGTGGGTGATCACTGTATATTTCCTTCTCTCGGTGCTTTATATTTACCTTTCCCTTCTTTAATGTGCCATTAGGGAAAGGCAAAACCCTCATCTAAAACTTGTTCGAAATTATTTTTCATTAGAATTCATTGAGGCAGCGTAGGAAGCACTGCATTCAACTCAGCGAATTGCGATTTCCACTAAAATGCGGTGGACGCAAAGTGGGTGATCACTGTATATTTCCCTTCTCTCGGTGCTTTATATTTACCTTTCCTTCTTTAATGTGCCATTAGGGAAAGGCAAAAGCCTCATCTAAAACTTGTTCGAAATTATTTTTCATTAGAATTCATTGAGGCAGCGTAGGAAGCACTGCATTCAACTCAGCGAATTGCGATTTCCACTAAAAATGCGGTGGACGCAAAGTGGGTGATCACTGTATATTTCCTTCTCTCGGTGCTTTATATTTACCTTTCCTTCTTTAATGTGCCATTAGGGAAAGGCAAAACCCTCATCTAAAACTTGTTCGAAATTATTTTTCATTAGAATTCATTGAGGCAGCGTAGAAAGCACTGCATTCAACTCAGCGAATTGCGATTTCCACGAAAATGCGGTGGACGCAAAGTGGGTGATCACTGTATATTTCCTTCTCTCGGTGCTTTATATTTACCTTTCCTTTTTTAATGTGCCATTAGGGAAAGGCAAAACCTCATCTAAAACTTGTTCGAAATTATTTTTCATTAGAATTCATTGAGGCAGCGTAGGAAGCACTGCATTCAACTCAGCGAATTGCGATTTCCACTAAAAAATGCGGTGGACGCAAAAAGGGGTGATCACTGTATATTTCCCTTCTTCTCGGTGCTTTATATTTACCTTTCCTTTCTTTAATGTGCCATTAGGGAAAGGCAAAACCCCATCTAAAACTTGTTCGAAATTATTTTTCATTAGAATTCATTGAGGCAGCGTAGGAAGCACTGCATTCAACTCAGCGAATTGCGATTTCCACTAAAAATGCGGTGGACGCAAAGTGGGTGATCACTGTATATTTCCTTCTTCTCGGTGCTTTATATTTACCTTCCTTCTTTTAATGTGCCATTAGGGAAAGGCAAAACCCTCATCTAAAACTTGTTCGAAATTATTTTTCATTAGAATTCATTGAGGCAGCGTAGGAAGCACTGCATTCAACTCAGCGAATTGGTGATTTCCACTAAAAAAAATGTGGTGGACGCAAAGTGGGATCACTGTATATTTCCTTTCTCTCGGTGCTTTATATTTACCTTTCCTTCTTTAATGTGCCATTAGGGAAAAGGCAAAACCCTCATCTAAAACTTGTTCGAAATTATTTTTCATTAGAATTCATTGAGGCAGCGTAGGAAGCACTGCATTCAACTCCAGCGAATTGCGATTTCCACTAAAATGCGGTGGACGCAAAGTGGGTGATCACTGTATATTTCCTTCTCTCGGTGTTTTATATTTACCTTTCCTCTTTAATGTGCCATTATGGAAAGGCAAAACCCTCATCTAAACTTGTTCGAAATTATTTTTCATTAGAATTCATTGAGGCAGCGTAGGAAGCACTGCATTCAACTCAGCGAATTGCGATTTCCACTAAAAAATGCGGTGGACGCAAAGTGGGTGATCACTGTATATTTCCCTCTCGGTGTTTTATATTTACCTTTCCTTCTTTAATGTGCCATTATGGAAAGGCAAAACCTCATCTAAAACTTGTTCGAAATTATTTTTCATTAGAATTCATTGAGGCAGCGTAGGAAGCACTGCATTCAACTCAAAGGAATTGCGATTTCCACTAAAAATGCGGTGGACGCAAAGTGGGTGATCACTGTATATTTCCCTTTCTCGGTGCTTTATATTTACCTTTCCCTTCTTTAATGCCATTAGGGAAAGGCAAAACCCTCATCTAAAACTTGTTCGAAATTATTTTTCATTAGAATTCATTGAGGCAGCGTAGGAAGCACTGCATTCAACCCAGAAGAATTGCGATTTCCACTAAAATGCGGTGACGCAAAGTGGGTGATCACTGTATATTTCCTTCTCGGTGCTTTTATATTTACCTTTCCTCTTTAATATGCCATTAGGGGAAAGGCAAAACCCTCATCTAAAACTTGTTCGAAATTATTTTTTCATTAGAATTCATTGAGGCAGCGTAGAAGCACTGCATTCAACTCAGCGAATTGCGATTTACACTAAAAATGCGGTGGACGCAAAGTGGGTGATCACTGTATATTTCCTTCTCTCGGTGTTTTATATTTACCTTTCCTTATTAATGCCATTAGGGAAAGGCAAAACCTCATCTAAAACTTGTTCGAAATTATTTTTCATTAGAATTCATTGAGGCAGCGTAGGAAGCACTGCATTCAACTCAGAGAATTGCGATTTCCAAAAAATGCGGTGGACGCAAAGTGGGTGATCACTGCATATTTCCTTCTCTCGGTGCATTATATTTACCTTTCCTTCTTTAATGTGCCATTATGGAAAGGCAAAACCTCATCTAAAACTTGTTCGAAAATTATTTTTTCATTAGAATTCATTGAGGCAGCGTAGGAAGCACTGCATTCAACTCAGCCGAATTCCGATTTCCACTAAAAATGCGGTGGACGCAAAGTGGGTGATCACTGTATATTTCCTTCTCTCGGTGCTTTATATTTACCTTTCCCTTCTTTAATGTGCCATTAGGGAAAGGCAAAACCCTCATCTAAAACTTGTTCGAAATTATTTTTCTTTAGAAGTCACTGAGGCAGCGTAGGAAGCAACGCATTCAACTCAGCGAATTGCGATTTCCACTAAAAATGTGGTGGACGCAAAGTGGGTGATCACTGTATATTTCCTCTCTCGAAAGCTTTATTTACCTTTCCTTCTTTAATGTGCCATTATGGAAAGGCAAAACCCTCATCTAAAACTTGTTCGAAATTATTTTTTCATTAGAATTCATTGAGGCAGCGTAGGAAGCACCGTATTCAACTCATGAATTGCGATTTCCACTAAAATGCGGTGGACGCAAAGGGTGATCACTGTATATTTCCTTCTCTCGGTGCTTTTATATTTACCTTTCCCTTTCTTAATGTGCCATTATGGAAAGGCAAAACCTCATCTAAAACTTGTTTGAAAATTATTTTCATTAGAATTCATTGAGCAGCGAAAGCACCGCATTCAATTCAGGGAATTGCGATTTCACTTAAAATGCGGTGGACGCAAAGCAGACTCACTGTATATTCTCTCTCGGTAAGCTTTTATATTTACCTTTTCCTTTTTAATGTGCCATTAGGGAAAGGCAAAACCCATCTAAAACCTGTTCGAAATTATTTTTCATTAGAATTCATTTAGGCAGCGTAGGAAGCACTGCATTCAACTCAGTGAATTGCGATTTCACTAAAATGCCAAGGACGCAAAGTGGGTGGGATCACTGTATATTTCCTTCTCTGTGTTTTATATTTACTTTTCTTAATGTGCCATTAAAGAAAGCAAACCCCCATCTAAAACTTGTTCGAAATTATTTTTCATTAGAATTATTTAGCAGCGTAGGGAAGCACTGCATTCAACTCAGAGAATTGCAATTTACCAAAAATGCGGTGACGCAAAAGTGGTGATCACTATATTTCCTTCTCTGAGGGTTTATATTTATTTTCCCTTCTTTAATGTGCGCCATTATGGAAAGGTAAAACCCCTCATCTAAAAACTTGTTCGAAATTATTTTTCATTAGAATTATTGAGGCAGCGTAGGAAGCACCTGCATTCAAGTCCAGAGAGAATTGCATTTCAATTAAAATGAAAAGGAATGCAAGTAAGTGATCACTGTATATTTCCTTCTGTGCTTTATATTTACCTTTCCCTTCTTTAATGTGCCATTATGGAAAGGTAAAACACTCATCTAAAACTTGTTCGAAATTATTTTCTTCATTAGAATTCATTGAGGCAGCGTAGGGAAGCGCTGCATCTAATTCAGAGAATTGCGATTTCCACTAAAAAATGCGGTGATGCAAAGTGGGTGATCACTGTATATTTCCTTCTCAGTATTATATTAACCTTCACTTCTTTAATGCGCCATTAGGGAAAGGCAAACCTCATCTAAACTTGTTCGAAATTATTTTCATTAGAATTATTGAGGCAGCGTAGAAGCACTGTATCAACTCAGCGAATTATGGATTTTACCAAAAAATGCAGACGCAAAAGTGGTGATCACTGTATATTTCTCTTCTCGTGCAGTTTATATTTACCTTTCCTTCTTTAATGCCATTATGGAAAACCCTCATCTAAAACTTGTTCGAAATTTTCATTAGAATACATTTAGGTGCGTAGGAAGCACTGCATTCAACTCAGCGAATTGCGATTTAATTAAAATGCAGTGGACGCAAAGTGGGTGATCACTGTATATTTCCTTCTCTCGGTGCTTATATTTACCTTCCCTTCTTTAATGCGCCATTATGGAAAGGCAAAATCATCTAAAACTTGTTCGAAATTATTTTTCATTAGAATTCATTTAGGCAGCGTAGGAAGCACACCGTATCAACTCAGCGAATTGCGATTTCCACTAAAATGCGATGGACGCAAAGTGGTGATCACTGTATATTTCCTTCTCTCGGTGCTTATATTTACCTTCCTTCTTTAATGTGCCATTAGGGAAAGGCAAAAACCCTCATCTAAAACTTGTTTCGAAATTATTTTTTCATTAGAATTCATTGAGGCAGCGTAGGAAGCACTGCATTCAACTCAGCGAATTGCGATTTCACTAAAAATGCGGTGGACGCAAAGTGGGATCACTTCGTATATTTCCTCTCTCGGTGCTTTTATATTTACCTTCCTTTCTTAATGTGCCATTATGGAAAGGCAAACCCCATCTAAACTTGTTCGAAATTATTTTTCATTAGAATTCATTGAGGCAGCGTAGGAAGCACAGCATTCAACTCAGCGAATTGCGATTTCACTAAATGCGGTGGACGTGGGGTGATCACTGTATATTTCCTTATCTCTGATTTTATATTACCTTTCCCCTTCTTTAATGTGCCATTATGGAAAGGCAAAATCTCATCTAAAAACTTGTTGAAATTATTTTTCATTAGAATTCATTGAGGCAGCGTAGGGAGCACTGTATTCAACTCGAAGGAATTGGTGATTTCACCAAAAATGGGTGGACGCAAAGTGGGTGATCACTGTATATTTCCTTCTCTCGGTGTTTTTATATTTACCTTTCCTTCTTTTACAAAACCATTATGGAAAGGCAAAACCCTCATCTAAAAACTGGTTCGAAATTATTTTTCATTAGAATTATTTAGGCAGCGTAGGATGCACTGCAGTAACAACTAGAGAGAATTGCGATTTACCAAAAATGCGGTGGACGTAAAGTGGGGATCACTGTATATTTCCCTTATTCTGTGCTTTATATTTACCTTTCCTTCTTTAATGTGCCATTAGGGAAAGGCAAAACCCCATCTAAAACTGTTCGAAATTATTTTTCATTAGAATTCATTGAGGCAGCGTAGGAAATTGCATTCAAATCAGCGAATTGCGATTTACCAAAAATGCGGTGGACGCAAAGGGTGATCAATGTATTTCCCTTCTCTCTGTGCTTATATTTACTCTTCCTTCTTAATGTGCCATTATGGAAAGGCAAAACCCCATCTAAAACTTGTTCGAAATTATTTTTCATTAATCATTGAGGCAGCGTAGGATGCACTGCATTCAACTCAGCGAATTGCGATTTTACCAAAAATGCGGTGGACGCAAAGCGGGTGATCACTGTATATTTCCTTATTCTGTAGCGGCAATTACCTTTCCCTTCTTTAATGTGCCATTATGGAAAGGCAAAATCCTCATCTTAAACTTGTTCGAAATTATTTTTCATTGAATTATTGAGGCAGCGTAGGAAACACTGCATTCAACTCAGCGACCGTATTTCCTCTAAAATGCGGTGGACGCAAAAGTGGTGATCACTGTATATTTCCCTTCGGTGTTTTATATTTACCTTTCCTTCTTTAATGTGCCATTATGGAAAAGGCAAAAACCTCATCTAAAAATTGTTCGAAATTATTTTTCATTAGAATTCATTGAGGCAGCGTAGGATGCACTGTATTCAACTCAGAATTGCGATTTACCAAAATGCGGTGGACGCAAAGTAAGATCACTGTATATTTCTTCTCGGTGTTATATTTACCTTTCCTTATTTAATGTGCCATTATGAAAGGCAAACCCTAATCTAAAACTTCAGCCTGAAATTATTTTTCATTAGAATTCATTGAGGCAGCGTAGGAAGCACTGCATTCAACCAGAGAATGTACTTCCACTAAAATGCGGTGGACGCAAAAGTGGCATCTACCGTATATTTCCTTCTCGAAAGTTTTATATTTACCTTTCCCTTCTTTAATGTGCCATTAGGGAAAGGCAAAAACCTCATCTAAAACTTGTTCGAAATTATTTTTCATTAGAATTCATTGAGGCAGCGTAGGAAGCACTGCATTCAACCTTCAGCGAATTGCGATTTACCAAAAATGCGGTGGACGCAAAGTGGGTGATCACTGTATATTTCCTTCTCTGTGCTTTATATTTACATTTCACTTTTTTTTTAATGTGCCATTAGGAAAGGCAAACCTCATCTTAAAACTTTGTTCGAAATTATTTTTCATTAGAAATCATTGAGGCAGCGTAGGAAGCACTGCATTCAAATCAGCGAATTGCAATTTCCACTAAAAATGCGGTGGACGCCAAGTGGTGATCACTGTACATTCCCTTCTCTAGAAAAAGGAGTATTTTACCTTTTCCTTCTTTAATGTGCCATTAGGAAAGGGCAAAACCTCATCTAAAACTTGTTCGAAATTATTTTTCATTAGAATTCATTGAGGCAGCGTAGGAAGCACTGCATTCAACTCAGCGAATTGCGATTTCCAATAAAAATGCGGTGGACGCAAAGTGGGTGATCACTGTATATTTCCTTCTCTCGGTGCTTTATATTTACCTTTCCTTCTTTAATGTGCCATTAGGGAAAGGCAAAAACCTCATCTAAAACTTGTTCGAAATTATTTTTCATTAGAATTCATTGAGGCAGCGTAGGAAGCACTGCATTCAACTCAGCGAATTGCGATTTCCAATAAAAATGCGGTGGACGCAAAGTGGGTGATCACTGTATATTTCCTTCTCTCGGTGCTTTATATTTACCTTTCCCTTCTTAATGTGCCATTAGGGAAAGGCAAAACCCTCATCTAAAAAACTTGTTCGAAATTATTTTTCATTAGAATTCATTGAGGCAGCGTAGGAAGCACTGCATTCAACTCAGCGAATTGCGATTTCCACTAAAAATGCGGTGGACGCAAAGTGGGTGATCACTGTATATTTCCTTCTCTCGGTGTTTTATATTTACCTTTCCTTCTTTAATGTGCCATTAGGGAAAGGCAAAACCCTCATCTAAAACTTGTTCGAAATTATTTTTCATTAGAATTATTGAGGCAGCGTAGGAAGCACTGCATTCAACTCAGCGAATTGCGATTTCCACTAAAAATGCGGTGGACGCAAAGTGTGATCACTGTATATTTCCTTCTTCGGTGCTTTATATTTACCTTTCCTTCTTTAATGTGCCATTAGGGAAAGGCAAAACCTCATCTAAAACTTGTTCGAAATTATTTTTCATTAGAATTCATTGAGGCAGCGTAGGAAGCACTGCATTCAACTCAGCGAATTGCGATTTCCAATAAAAATGCGGTGGACGCAAAGTGGGTGATCACTGTATATTTCCTTCTCTCGGTGCTTTATATTTACCTTTCCTTTCTTTAATGTGCCATTAGGGAAAGGCAAAACCTCATCTAAAACTTGTTCGAAATTATTTTTCATTAGAATTCATTGAGGCAGCGTAGGAAGCACTGCATTCAACTCAGCGAATTGCGATTTCCAATAAAAAATGCGGTGGACGCAAAGTGGGTGATCACTGTATATTTCCTTCTCTCGGTGCTTTATATTTACCTTTCCTTTTTAATGTGCCATTAGGGAAAGGCAAAACCCTCATCTAAAACTTGTTCGAAATTATTTTTCATTAGAATTCATTGAGGCAGCGTAGGAAGCACTGCATTCAACTCAGCGAATTGCGATTTCCAATAAAAATGCGGTGGACGCAAAGTGGGTGATCACTGTATATTTCCTCTCTCGGTGCTTTATATTTACCTTTCCTTCTTTAATGTGCCATTAGGGAAAGGCAAAACCCTCATCTAAAACTTGTTCGAAATTATTTTTCATTAGAATTCATTGAGGCAGCGTAGGAAGCACTGCATTCAACTCAGCGAATTGCGATTTCCACTAAAAATGCGGTGGACGCAAAGTGGGTGATCACTGTATATTTCCTTCTCGGTGCTTTTATATTTACCTTTCCTTTTTTTAATGTGCCATTAGGGAAAGGCAAAACCTCATCTAAAACTTGTTCGAAATTATTTTTCATTAGAATTCATTGAGGCAGCGTAGGAAGCACTGCATTCAACTCAGCGAATTGCGATTTCCACTAAAATGCGGTGGACGCAAAGTGGGTGATCACTGTATATTTCCTTCTTCGGTGCTTTTATATTTACCTTTCCTTTCTTTAATGTGCCATTAGGGAAAGGCAAAACCTCATCTAAAACTTGTTCGAAATTATTTTTCATTAGAATTCATTGAGGCAGCGTAGGAAGCACTGCATTCAACTCAGCGAATTGCGATTTCCAATAAAATGCGGTGGACGCAAAGTGGGTGATCACTGTATATTTCCTTCTCTCGGTGCTTTATATTTACCTTTCCTTCTTTAATGTGCCATTAGGGAAAGGCAAAACCTCATCTAAAACTTGTTCGAAATTATTTTTCATTAGAATTCATTGAGGCAGCGTAGGAAGCACTGCATTCAACTCAGCGAATTGCGATTTCCACTAAAAATGCGGTGGACGCAAAGTGGGTGATCACTGTATATTTCCTTCTCTCTGTGCTTTATATTTACCTTTCCTTTTTAATGTGCCATTAGGGAAAGGCAAAACCTCATCTAAAACTTGTTCGAAATTATTTTTTCATTAGAATTCATTTAGGCAGCGTAGGAAGCACTGCATTCAACTCAGCGAATTGCGATTTCCACAAAAATGCGGTGGACGCAAAGTGGGTGATCACTGTATATTTCCTTTCTCTGTTGTTTTATATTTACCTTTCCCTTCTTTAATGTGCCATTAGGAAAGGCAAAACCCTCATCTAAACTTGTTCGAAATTATTTTTCATTAGAATTCATTGAGGCAGCGTAGGAAGCACTGCATTCAACTCAGCGAATTGCGATTTCACTAAAAAATGCGGTGGACGCAAAGTGGTGATCACTGTATATTTCCTTCTCTCGGTGCTTTATATTTACCTTCCCTTCTTTAATGTGCCATTAGGAAAGGCAAAACCTCATCTAAAACTTGTTCGAAATTATTTATATTTACCTTCCTTCTTTAATGTGCCATTAGGGAAAGGCAAAACCCTCATCTAAAACTTGTTCGAAATTATTTTTCATTAGAATTCATTGAGGCAGCGTAGGAAGCACTGCATTCAACTCAGCGAATTGCGATTTCCAATAAAAAATGCGGTGGACGCAAAGTGGTGATCACTGTATATTTCCTTCTCTGAAGTTATATTTACTTTTCCTTCTTTAATGTGCCATTAGGGAAAGGCAAAACCCCATCTAAAACTTGTTCGAAATTATTTTTCATTAGAATTCATTGAGGCAGCGTAGGAAGCACTGCATTCAACTCAGCGAATTGCGATTTCCACAAAAATGCGGTGGACGCAAAGTGGGTGATCACTGTATATTTCCTTCTCTCGGTGCTTTTATATTTGAATTTCCTTCCTCTTTAATGTGCCATTAAGGAAAAGAAACCCCATCTAAAACTTGTTGAAATTATTTTTCATTAGAATCATTGATAGACTAGGAAGCACCGTATCTAACCTTTGAAAGGAATTGCGATTTTCACAAAATGCGGTGGACGCAAAGTGGTGATCACTGTATACTTTCCTTCTGTAGGTGCTTTACATTTATCTTTCCCTTCTTGAATGTGCCATTAGGAAAGTAAACTCATATAAAACTTGTTCGAAATTATTTTTCATGAGAATTCATTGAGGCAGCGTAGGAAGCATTGCATTCAACTCATGAATTGCGATTTAATGGGGTAAATGCGGTGGACGCAAATTGGTGATCACTGTATATTTCTTCCTCTGGTGTTTTATATCACTTTTCTTCTTTAATGTGCCATTAGAAAAGCAAACCTCATCTAAAATCCTTTTTTCGAAAATTATTTTCATTGAATCTTATTGAGGCAGGAATTAGGAAGCACTGCATTCAACTCAGCGAATTACGATTTCCACTAAAAATGCGGTGGACGCAAAGGTGATCACTGTATATTTCCTTCTTTGCGTTATATTTACCTTTCCTTCTTTAATGTGCCATTATAAAGGCAAAACCCTTTCTAAAACTTGTTCGAAATTATTTTCATTAGAATTATTTGAGGAAAGGCAAAAGCACTGCATTCAACTCAGCGAATTTGTTTCCAATTAAATGCGGTGGACGCAAAGTGGGAACTCATTTAGGCAATTGCCATTAGGAAAGGCAAAACCCTCATCTAAAACATTCAAATTATTTTTCAAGGCATTCAAAACCCCAGCTGTGCCAATTCAACTCAAAAATGGATTTAAAAGTGGTGACGCAAAGTGGTGTATATTTCCTTGAGGTGCTTATATTTACCTTTCCTTCTTTAATGTGCCATTAAAAGGCAAAAACCCTCATCTAAAACTTGTTCGAAATTATTTTCATTAAATTCATTGAGGCAGCGTAGGAAGCACTGCATTCAACTCAGCGAATTGCGATTTCGTAAAAAATGCGGTGGACGCAAAGTGGTGATCACTGTATATTTCTTTTCTCGGTGCTTTATATTTACCTTTCCCTTCTTTAATGTGCCATTAGGGAAAGGCAAAACCCTCATCTAAAACTTGTTCGAAATTATTTTTCATTAGAATTCATTGAGGCAGCGTAGGAAGCACTGCATTCAACTCAGCGAATTGCGATTTCCACTAAAAATGCGGTGGACGCAAAGTGGGTGATCACTGTATATTTCCTTTCTCTGTGTTATTTTACCTTTCACCTTCTTTAATGTGCCATTAGGAAAGGCAAAACCCATCTAAAACTTGTTCGAAATTATTTTTCATTAGAATTAATGAGGCAGCGTAGGAAGCACTGTATTCAACTCAGGAATTGCGATTTCCACTAAAATGCGGTGGACGCAAAGTGGGTGATCACTGTATATTTCCTTCTCTCGGTGCTTTATATTTACCTTTCCCTGCTTTAATGTGTTTTAGGAAAGGCAAAACCTCATCTAAAACTTGTTCGAAATTATTTTTCATTAGAATTTTGAGACAAAGTAGGAAGAACTGTATTCAACCTAGCGAATTATGATTTCCAATAAAATGCGGTGACGTAAATGGTGATCACCGTATATTTCCTTCTCTCTGTAAGTTTTATATTTACCTTCCTTCTTAATGTGCCATTAGGGAAAGGCAAAACCTCATCTAAAAACTTGTTCGAAATTATTTTCATTAGAATTCATTGAGGCATTAGAAGCACTGCATCAACCTGAATTGCGATTTAAATAAAATGCGTGGACGCAAATGGGGATCACTGTATATTGCATTCAATAAATACCTTTTCCTTTTTAATGTGCCATTAGAAAGGCAAAAGGCCTCATCTAAAACTTGTTCGAAATTATTTTCATTAGAATTTATTGAGGCAGCGTAGGAAGCACCATTGATTAATCCCAGAATTGCGATTTTTAAAAATGTGTTGACTCTGTGCTTTATATTTTACCTTTTCCTTCTTTAATGTGCCATTAGGAAAACAAAAACCCTCATCTAAAACTTGTTCGAAATTATTTTTCATTAGAATTTATTGAGGCATCATATAGAAGCACTGCATTCAAATCAGCGGAATTGTACTTTCAATAAAAATGCGGTGGACGCAAAGGGTGATCACTGCATATTTCCTTCTCTGTGCTTTATATTTTCCTTCCTCTTTAATGTGCCATTAGGGAAAGGCAAACCTCATCTAAAACTTGTTCGAAATTATTTTCATTAGAATTATTGAGGCAGCGTAGGAAGCACTGCATTCAACTCAGCGAATTGCAATTTTTTAATAAAATGCCGTGGACGCAAAGAGGGTGATCACTGTATATTTTCTCTCGGTGCTTTATATTTTACACTTCCTTCATTATCGTGCCATTAGGGAAAATGCAAAACCTCATCTAAAACTTGTTCGAAAATATTATTAGAATCTATTGAGGCAGCGTAGGAAAGTAATTGCATTCCACCCAGCGAATTGCATATCAATAAAATGCGGGTGGACGCAAAAGTGGGTGATCACTGCATATTTCCCTTCTTCTCGGTGCTTTATATTTACCTTTCCTTCTTTTTAATGCCATTAGGGAAAGGCAAACCCCTTCTAAACTTGTTCGAAATTATTTTTCATTAGAATTCATTGAGGCATGTAGGAAGCACTGCATTCAACTCAGCGAATTGTAATTAACAAAAAAATGCGGTGGACGCAAAGAGGGTGATCACTGTATATTTCCTTCTCTGGTGCTTTATATTTACCTTTCCTTCTTTAATGTGCCATTAGGGAAAATGCAAAACCCTCATCTAAAAACTTTTTCGAAATTATTTTTCATTAGAATTCATTGAGGCAGCGTAGGAAGCACTGCATTCCACTCAGCGAATTGCGATTTCCAATAAAAATGCGTGGTGGACGCAAAGTGGGTGATCACTGGCTATTTCCTTCTCGGTGCTTTATATTTACCTTTTTCCTTTTTTAATGTGCCATTAGGGAAAGGCAAAACTTCATCTAAAACTTGTTCGAAATTATTTTTTAGAATTCATTGAGGCAGCGTAGGAAGCACTGCATTCAACTCAGCGAATTTGCGATTTCCAATAAAATGCGGTGGACGCAAAGTGGTGATCACTGTATATTTCTCTTCTCTCGGTGTTTATATTTTACCTTCCTTTCTTTAATGTGCCATTAGGGAAAGGCAAAACCCTCATCTAAAACATGTTCGAAATTATTTTTCATTAGAATTATTGAGGCAGCGTAGGGAAGCACTGCATTCAACCCAGCGAATTGCGATTTCCAAATAAAAATGCGGTGGACGCAAAGTGGGTGATCACTGTATATTTCCTTTCCTCGGTGTTTTATATTTACCTTTCCCTTCTTTAATGTGCCATTAGGGAAAGGCAAAACCCTCATCTAAAACTTGTTCGAAATTATTTTTCATTAGAATTCATTGAGGCAGCGTAGGAATCATTGCATTCAACCCAGCGAATTGCGATTTCCAATAAAATGCGGTGGACGCAAAGTGGTGATCACTGTATTTTCTTCTGGAAAAGTTATATTTACCTTTCCTTCTTTAATGTGCCATTAGGGAAAGGCAAAACCTCATCTCAAACTTGTTCGAAATTATTTTCATTAGAATTCATTGAGGCAGCATAGGAAGCACTGCATTCAACCAGCGAATTGCGATTTCCAATAAAAATGCGGTGGACGCAAAGTGGGTGATCACTGCATATTTCCTTCTCTCGGTGCTTTATATTTACCTTTCCCTTCTTTAATGTGCCATTAGGAAAGGCAAAACCGTCATCTAAAACTTGTTCGAAATTATTTTCATTAGAATTCATTGAGGCAGCGTAGGAAGCACTGCATTCAACTCAGCGAATTGCGATTTAAAAAAAAAATGGGTGGACGCAAAGTGGTGATCACTGTATTTCCTCTTCCTCGGTGCTTTATATTTACCTTTCCCTTCTTTAATGTGCCATTAGGGAAAGGCAAAACCCTCATCTAAAACTTGTGTCGAAATTATTTTTTCATTAGAATTATTGAGGCATCGTAGAAGCACTGCATTCAAATCAGCGAATTGGAGATTTTAATAAAATGCGGTGGACGCAAAGGGTGATCACTGTATATTTCCTTCTTCTCTGTGGTTTTATATTTACCTTTTTCCTTCTTTAATGTGCCATTAGGAAAGGCAAAAAAACCTCATCTAAACTTGTTCGAAATTATTTTTCATTAGAATTATTGAGGCAGGTAGGAAGCCTGCATTCCACTCAGCGAATTGAGATTTAACAAAAAATGCGGTGGACGCAAAGTGGGTGATCACTGCATATTTCCCTCTTCGGTGTTTATATTTACTCTTCCTTTTTAATGTGCCATTAGGGAAAGGGGCAAACCCATCTAAAACTTGTTCGAAATTATTTTTCATTAGAATTTATTGAGGCAGCGTAGAAGCACTGCATTCAACCCAGCGAATTGAGATTTAACAAAATGCGGTGGACGCAAAGTGGTGATCACTGTATTTTTCTTCTCGGTGTTTTATATTTACCTTTCCCTTCTTTAATGTGCCATTAGGGAAAGGCAAAACCTCATCTAAAACTTGTTCGAAATTATTTTTCATTAGAATTCATTGAGGCAGCGTAGGAAGCACTGCATTCAACTCAAAGGAATTGAGATTTAATAAAATGCGGTGGACGCAAAGTGGGTGATCACTGTATTTTCCTTTCAGGTGTTTATATTTACTCTTCCCTTCTTTAATGTGCCATTAGGAAAGGGGCAAATCCCTCATCTAAAATTGTTCGAAAATATTTTTCATTGAATTATTGAGGTAGCGTAGGAAAGCCTGCATTCCACTCAAGCGAATTGCGATTTCCAATAAAATGCGGTGACGCAAAGTGGTGATCACTGCATATTCCGACTTCTTCAGAAAGTTTTATATTTACTCTTTCCTTCTTAAGGGCCATTAGGGAAAGGCAAACCCCATTTAAAACTTTTCGAAATTATTTTCATTAGAATTCATTGAGGCAGCGTAGGAAGCACTGCATTCAACTCAGCGAATTGATTTCAATTAAAATGCGGTGGACGCAAAGTGGTACTCAATTTCCTTCTCTTAGTTTAATTTACCTTCCCTTCTTTAATGTGCCATTAGGAAAGGCAAAACCTCACTAAAATTTTCGAAATTATTTTTCATTAGAATTCATTGAGGCAGCGTAGGAAATTGATTAACTCAGGAATTGTTTTAAAAAAAAGCTTTAAAAAAAGTCAAATATTTTCCTTCTTCCTTTGAAATTTCCTTCCCTTTCAATTGCATTAAAAGGCAAATTATTAAATTTTTTTTTTTAAAAATACTTCCGGGGCATGACAACCCCAAAAAATTTTTTTTAAAAAAATCTTTTAGGGGCCTTTAACCCTTTCTCTTTTTTTTTTTTATTCCTTTTGCGGGGAAAAAGGGGAAA
>CAHIKZ030004759.1:2325000-2331254 GCA_903632075.3 Acanthosepion pharaonis | reverse complement strand
AAAATATCGTCAAAATAAATAAATAAATCAATAAATAAAATAAAATAAAAAATAAAAAAAACTAAGAAAAAACAAAAAGAAAACGAAAAAAAAAAAACTGAATCCTATTTTTAATATATTGGGTTATTTTTTAAAAGATTCCCGGCAGATAGGAGATGCGTTGCGTACGACATCTTCAGCGCCACTTCTGTTTTCTTGCCCGACGGACGAACGGACCAGATCTCTTGTCTTCGGCCAACGAGAACTCCAATCGCCCCTCTGACTTCTGACTGGTGACTCTCTACATTTTCAATTGGGAAATCGTCACTACTTAACAGTCGGCTTCTATTCGAGTCAAGCGCATACCTTCCAACCGAATGGCATTTGATCCCGAAAGTATTTTTTATTCATTTACTTCATTTTCCTTTTTCTATACTTGTGGAGAGCAAGTGGTAGCTTTGAACGTCTCATTTTTAGACTTTCCTACTGATCATAAAACGCCAGGCATTTCATGAACTTGACTTCGTGAATGTCTAGCGATTGATTGATCTCTTTTTTACGGTATATCTACCTATTGTAGTTTTTTTTAAAGCCAGAAAATATTTCTATAAATTGTAAGAATCTTTAGGAGATAATAAATAATTACTAATACAAGTTTTATTAATTAACCCACAGCTGAGGAGCAAGTGGTAAATTCACACTTTTCCCAAGGGTATTTACACGTAAGCAAATATAACGAACCCAATTGGAATTGGAACTCGGCTCTCCGATTTCCAATTCCGAGTTTTTATCCATTATGCCACCCGCACACCCAAGCTTACAGCACCTGGTTTTTCTAAGCGGTCACCTATCTAGCAACTGAACAGGCTCGATGTTGCTTAACCCCAGTAATCGTATAGGAACCAGTGATTCAATGTAATGTGGCTGTAAACTCTTTTACTCAATAGGAGTATATAGGTTCGCCTATCGTCCGGTTCGAACACCTCCCCGGTTTGTTTATCTTTTGTTTCCTGTTTAAGATTGGGTTTCCAATTGCTTCTAAACTCTTATCATTCTTTTTATTTTCCGATAGCCCTTTGTGTCTTAGTTGCATCATCGCCTTACTTGGGGTAAATCGATTAATATATATATATATATATATATATATATATATATATATATGTTTGAAACGGTACAAAAGCGTATTAAGGCATTAAAAACTAGAAATTTTGTATTGTAGGCCATGATAAGTTTAAAATAAAACACACACCAGTCGACCGGTTTCGTCCCCTCTCGTCAGAACTGTTAACGGGGAATTAAGATTATGAGGGAAAGAAAAGAAAAGAAAAAAGTCTGTCATGGGTGACATGAATGAATGCACAGGGAAGGAAAAAAAAATTATACCAACCCATGATAGACTTTTTTCTTTTCATGGCCTACAATACAAAATTTGTAGTTTTTAATGCCTTAATATATATATATATATATATATATATATATATATATATATATATATATATAGTTTTAAAAACAAGGAATGCATTGATTTTAATTTTAAAAGTCTCTAGGGCCCTTTCAGCCAACATCTCATCAGGAGACAATCGTTGGATCAGCGAAAAGAATATTAACGATAATGAAGAGCAAAAAAGAGGGGGAAACACACTAAAATAACAAACAAGTATATATACTTGTAACGAGGGGAAGGGAAAAGAATCGTGTAAATAAATTAGTGAGGGACAGTTAAAATAAAATATCCCCCAACAGATTCTTTCTGCAAATTCTTTCTGCCGGCAGAGAGAAGGTTTCCTTAATCCTATGCAGACCGATTCCAAAATCTTCAAATGATTGTTGGAATCGGCTGTATGAATAATTTTAAACCACTCTTTTTTAAACAACTTGGCGCAGGCTATATTCTCAACTAAATGTTGAGCAATAGCCGATTCCATATTCATGGGGGGAAGATAGCATATTCTATCTATCTTACCAAGTCGTATTTTGGAAGGTATATATATATATATATATATATATATATATATATATATATATCACCCACCTGATTGCTAAAAGGTATCCCACAGAGGAGAACGTATCGAGTGAGAAGCCCGGGCCACTGACACCTATTGGTCGACAGTAATTGACAATTTCTGCAGTTGTATAAACTCTAATATTACCTTTGAAAAGTTCAGGCTGGTATCTTCATTACAGGTCAAAACGACATCATTTATTTTCGTTTTACCTTCCGCTTGTGCTGTTAGGCGTCGTGAAGAGACACACTGATCTGTCAGCGGCAAGGCGAATGGCCTGGAGGAGAGATATCTCGTGGGCTGTCAGAGTGTGTGCCATACTCACGATTAACCTTCCTGTTAAAGGATGAGAGAAATGTGCTATAGCTGTTTAAATTTCTTTTATTTTCATTTCCCAAGTACTTTCGATCTTCTTCCAGGATCATCTTCAGCGGTGCAAGTAGTACAAAACTCCATGTTGTTCATTAGTACAAGTATTTATACAAAGGTGTGCGTTGTTATTTATTACCGTATTGTTTTTCATTATGCTTTTAAATGCAAAACGGTTGACAATGTGCTGAGCGTTCATTAGAACGTGAAAAAAAATTATCCATTATAGAATTTTTTCTATGCTATAATGTCATGATCATACGTGCATTAAAATGCGAAAAACCTCTTCCTTTACAGGCATTTCACAACATTATTGAAGTATTCATAGTATATTGTGTTTAGTGCTGGTTTTAATTTTTTTTTTAATATAAATTGCTTCTAGTATCTGTTATCTGAATTTGTTGTTTTTATAGTGTAGTGTAGTTGCGTTGTCGATTAGTAAATTTTTATACTGTGAATGTGGACGGGAATGATGTAGATTTCTCGCAATAGATGAATGGTCAGACATGTATAATGTAAGCCTTCTTGTTAGTATATTTGTTGTATACCCAACGTATATATTTGTTTTGTTTTTTTGTCGGAGACACATTCCCCCAAGGGACATTTAAATTGGTATATAATATTAGTTCTAAGTGTAGAATAACAATAATAAACAGCACTTACCGGCGAAAGCAAATGACACACTCCAGGCTGACCTACTGGCCAAAGCTGGGGCACTTAAATCCCTTGAGCAAAATATCCGTCATGCTGAAGCATTCGAATCAGCATTGCGAGACCAAACCTCAATGGCCGGCGCTGCTCGGCTATCGACATACCGCAGACAGAAGGGTACGCCACAAGCCAACGAGGGGATCCGTACCAGCACCTATTGCAACTGCAATGTTAAACCAAACCACCAGGCTTGCTTAGGTTGTGGCAGCCACCAGCATGGCACCTCAGAAAACTGGATACACCTACAATTCCAGTTCCCAGACCTAGTGCCTTACCTGAGACCCCTACACCAGTGCCACAAACATTCGACGCTGGAATAGCATCAAACACTGCTCAGTCGTCTACAATAACACGGACAAAAACCCCTCAGGCATTGTCCAGACTACTTCCGCACAACCAACCAGGTTTAAAGGAACTCATCCCTCCCCAAAGGCCACTACCCTCACGCGATGGGGGGGGGGAAGGAGATGTAGAATAACAATAATAAAAAGCACTTACCGGCGTAAGGGTCCCAGCTAGCGTCCAGCTGGCAGACAAAAATAAAGCAGGTTGTAACTTAATACAAACCCTGCAAACTAACTGATGAATTAAGCTGGTATTTATACAGAGATGCCTCCACTCATGTACCAGTAGCCAATCACAGCCCAAGCAATGGACTATCCCACTTTAGCACAATGAGATGCTCCATGGCACCATAAATAGCTCTCTTAAGGTTGAGTTATTATTCACTCAGCTTGCTCCACAACTGAGTGTTTATCTCGACCACGTGATTTTTCTACACTAAGTAATACATCAGCTAGTGAGAAGGACAAGAAGCGAATAAGCAAATTTGTTGTACTGTATTTTTTATAATATATGATCAATTTTATTTTTTTTTATTAGAATCTATGGAAGGTATGTTAGTATGAATGAGGTTCTTAATGATTTCTTCATCCTGTTTGTAATTTCTTATAATATATTAGCTTAATATGGAAACCTGGAGGCGGTGTAATGGTTAGCTAGCGGTCTCGCTAAAACAGTTACGACTGATTAGTGAGTTCGATCCTAACCGGGTGTCCTCTACATTTGGCCTTGTGCCACATCTAAGCTACGCTTGGAAAATCATTTAGAGCACCTAAAGGTGGTGTAGTGATTAGCAAGCTTGTCTCGCTAGATCAATTATGACTGAATAGTGAGTTCCATCCTCATTGGGTGCCCCATTCCTTTGGCCTTGTGCCACGTCGAAGCTACGCTTAGAAAATCATTTAGAGCACCTCGAGGCGGTGAGCAAGTTTGTCTCGCTAGAACAATTACGACTGAATAGTGAGTTCATTCCTCACTGGGTGCCCCATACTTTCGGCCTTGTGCCACATCTAAGCTACGCTTTGAAAATGACTGTAGTAGTTATATTTAATATCCTTTGAGGAAGTGGTATATTCTATTTGACGTGTCTTGCTTTATATATATATATATATATATATATATATATATATATATTGTCTTATTTTTTCATCTACAATGTGGTTTGGGAAGTCATTATCAACGAGAGTCTGCTTAATATTTTTTTAGTTCAGTGTAGAAAATCTTTTGTGGAGGAATTAATTTGTGCTCGGTTAATCACACACACACACACACACACACACACATATATATATATATATATATATATATATATATATATATATATATATATATATATATAGGGGACGATAATTGAAATTTCAAAAGGGGAGATAATTTTATGCTTCACGTTTCATATCCGAAAGTAATTCTTCAGGCTAGTATTAGGAAAGGTTGATTTTTAACATTTTGAAGGAAATCAACGTTGCACTCAGTGTAAAATCTGGGTTTTGATGTGATAGTTACTCTTACCAAACGCTTGTTTCATTGCTTTTATCTATCTTTAAGCATTTAGTTTTAAATATCGTCTGAAAAATATTTTATTATTTCATGAATAAATCCAGATAAATTTGATATTTTTTACATTAGATATATTGAATAGAAAATATATTCAAACCACTATTCTGATTTTGAATAGGCGCCAAAAATGTGCAGCGTAAATTGTAAAAGGCAACTCGATAAATAAGATTTGTTAAATCATTTGTTAGATCGTAATTAATAAAAATAAAAAACTAGATAAGTGTATATAAGACTATAATACTGGTGGGTACAAATTATGAAACAAAATGTTTAAATTTGCATTGTTTATTGAAAATCACACTAAAACTACTGCACTGTATAACATATTACATGATAACATGGCGAAATTGTTCAGAATAATTTCCCTTTGAAGTAAATGAAGGTTTTATTTGATGGCGCAATGATTTAGTAATAATGTGCTTCTGCCTTTCATCTTGTCCATAGACATTTTATAAAGCTTCAGTAAATTATAAATTTTATAAGGTTGTGAATAAGGCTTTCGCTGATCACCGGAATGATTTTCCAATGCTACGATTTTGAATCTAAACTTAATAATTTAAAATCATTTCCTCAAAAAACTGTAACGAGTTGGAAATAAATATTTTGTGTCGTTCTTTGTCGTGTCCAGCTTCAACTTTCAAATTGAGTGCAATAGCACGATTCCAATATTTAAATGTGCATTGTTTATTGAACATCACAACATATTACATCAAAATATAGCTAAATTGTTCAATATAATTTCCCTTTGAAGTAAATGAAGGTCTTATTTGATGGCGCATTGATTAATAATGTTCTTGTGCCTTTCATCTTGTCCATAGACAATTTGTAAAGCTTCAGTAAATTATAAATTTTATAAGACTGCGCTATAAGGCTTTCACTGATCACCGAAATGAAATCTCAACGCTACGATTTTGAACCTGAACTTAATCTTTAAACTTGTCTATTCAAAAAACGGTAACGTTTGGAAAAATATTTTGTGGTTATGTATCATGTCAAAGCAAACTTTCAAATTGAATGAAATACCACCATTCCAAAATCGACTTGCTTCAGCCCAGATTATGGCAGCAACACTATGCTTTTGAAGTAAATGAAGGTCTTATTTGATGGCACAACGTTTTAGTAATAATGTACTTGTACCTTTCATCTTGTCCATAGACTATTTGTAAAGCTTAAGTAAATTATAAGTTTTATAAGACTGTGCTATAAAGCTTTCACTGATCCCCGGAATGAAATTGCAATTCTATGATTTTGAAACTAAACTTAATCTTTTAAATGTGTTTCCGCAAAAAACGA
>CAHIKZ030004759.1:2255000-2322500 GCA_903632075.3 Acanthosepion pharaonis | reverse complement strand
TCTATCTATCTATCTATCTATCTATCTATTGGCCCCGTAGCTTTGCTGTAGCAGAGGTTTGAAAATATGGGGAACTCAGTGAGGATCGAACTCCCTATTCAGTTGTAATTGGTTAATAAAAGAAGAATTAAATGACTGAATAATGACGCTATGATATTCTATGGCTAAAATACTCCATAGGAAGTAATCATTTTCCAACACCCTCACAGGAGGAATATTCATTTTAGCTGAACCATGGTGAAAGTTCACAGAAAGGCTGGGAAAATGCGTTGGTGGGTGGATAATCATGTTTCGAATTTTACTATCGAAATAATCGCTGGGAACATTTGCATCAATCCCCTAAAATCATAGATAAAGATTTAGTTGAATGGAGGCGAAAGGTGATAGAAAGTTATAGCAAATACATTGACGACCGAATAATGAGGCGATTGCATCTTATTTCAAAGATTAACGCAGTGCACTTTTTGTAATGACACCTTGCTGTAAATTAGGCAATTTGCAATAGAATGGCCTTACAAAACGTGTGCTGTGATGAATGTGCTAATTCTTAGAGATATCTTCAGCCAGTCCTTTCGCTGCAAAGTGCTCTCATGGACTAGCTTTGACACAAGATAATGCATAATGGATTTCTTCTTCACGGATGCTGCCAAGACTGAAGCAGAATTCTAACACTGAACTGCGTATATCACTGGACGTCGAAGGAAATAAAGGAGTCGCCCTTCCTGGGTAAGACAAAGTACATCCGCGTCCTGGATAAGACGATAGACTACATCCGGCAGCAAGGCCTCTGTCCAGGAGGCTTTGAGGAGCATGGAACCACCTCTTAATTGCTGGTGTTCCCAGGCTCAACCTAATCCGGAGTGGTAGCACCTGTTAGGGTCTCAGCAATGGGCAAATAGTTAACCCTTAAACTGGGGTCATAACACCATGATACCAGGAATAAATTTTTCGAGGAAAAAAATATTACCGGCAATGCATTTTTGAAAGAAAAAATATTACCAGTGATACGTTCTTAAGGAAAAAAATATTACCGGCAATGCATTTTTGAAAGAAAAAATATTACCAGTGATACGTTTTTGAATGAAAAATTATTACCAGTGATAAAAAATTTTGTCGACATTAAATAATCCATTGAGGTTGATATCCCGTAAAACAAACCAAACCAAACTACAGAGGTTGGCGGAAGTGACTTGAAAGTCAATTACATAAGGACCACATCGTCAATGGAAAACGTCCTGAGCCTCGCATCCATCGCAAACATATCTACCATATAAGAAATGTTGGGAGCTGGTAGCGTTGCGCAGATTTATGGCGAAATAAATGTTCATCTAGACATCAGCCTTACCAAACTTGTTCATTTGACGATTTGAAAGGTCAAACAACGTCAAGGGTGTAAAAGGTCTAACATTTTCGCCCCGGCCCTTCAACTTCCGGTGTCTTACTCTCGGGGTTGAGGTGTCTACTCGGTCCTAACCGAACTTAAGGTAGTGGCCATAGGTCCCCTGAGCATCCGTAGATTATTCGACCAGTCCGCTGGTTTAATCCTGCTTCCTGTCCACGTTGTGATTTGTTTGATCCAGAAAGCAGAAGCGATGTCCGTCCATTCACGGTCGACTGAAGATGTAGACACGGCTGGGGAGTCTGCGCTAAGAAATTTAGAATGCAGCAAAAAAAAAAATAAATAAATAAATAAAATAATAATATCTGCAGAAAGCCGGACAAACATCGATTCAATGGTTGAATTGGTAATGTCTTTTATATTGCAGAAAAGAATAGTAGAGAAGAGAAACGGGTTACAGAAAAGAAAAGTAAAAAAACTCAAACACTGGATTCTAGACAGGGGAGAGATAGAGAGAGTGCTTCTGATTATTTTACTGTTAAATCGTCTCAGAACGATATATGACTCTTGCGATGGAGGGATAGAGATTTCTGTGTGGGGCTTAAAGTTATAGTGGCGTTCCTCCTCCCAACGCTCGCCCGGGCTAATTCTCTCTTCTCTCTTTAAGAATTTTCTCCCGTCTTCCTTTTTCAGCATAACTTCGCGTTTATATAGATAAACTCGGCTAGTTATAACTGACCCTCGGCCCTACTACTTCGGACGCGATTATCACGGGGTTCTGGCTGCTTCAACCAAAATCACGTGAATTCCAAAGTTCCTTCTAGCTTACTCAGCTCTATTTCAATTTTTAATCGATAAAAAATATTTCGAACATTTCTATTGTCTCCTGATGACCCAGGTTCAATGGGTACAGCTTCTGCCCTAGATCAGATTTCCCCATCGGTAAACAAAATGCTCTGATTTAATTTCACTATTCAAATCTACTCCAATTTCACTAAAAAATATATATACGTGTGTGTGTGCGTGTGTGTGTTTCGATTTTAAAGACTGAACGGCCTCGACGGTAAAAAAAAACCTGGTAGTACATTCATGGAAGCAATACAGACGTGTTTACTGAGATTTGAAAACACTTGATAACACTTCTAAGATATCTCTAATATTGTACAACTGTGGTACTTGGCAATCTGAAATAAATAAAACGATAGATCGATAGACAGACATACAGATAGATAGATAGATAGATAGATAGATAGAAAGAATTATATTGAAGTAGGTAGATAGAAAACTAAAAGAACTCTTGGATAAGGAATTAATGGAAAGCAAGAAGAAAGAACTAATTATCTTTTAATTGATATGATTGGATTAGGATAGATAGAAATGAGTAGACTGATGTAGATAGATAGATAGATAGATGGACAGACAGATAGATAGATAGATAGATATGACTAGTTTAGAGCAGAGATATAGATTGCTGAAAGAACTATTAGATAAGGTATTAAAAGGAAAGCAAGAAGAAAGGACTATCTATTCATTTGTGACAGAAGACACTGTTCTAGAAAATAGAAATAAAAATAGACTAGAAATAAACCAGAAGGGAGCAGGTTTGAAAATCAGTATTGTAAATCCTGCCCAGTTTTTTTTTTCGATTTTAAAGACTGAACGGGCGTGACAGTATAAAAGAAACCGTGTATGACACATTCATAGAAACAAGACATAGATTTTGACAGAGAGATTAATAAATTAAGGATATCATTAAGAGATAAATACATTTTATTAGGATCAAAGAAAGGAGTGTTAAACTGCTATATAATATCTAATCTGCTGTGCGCCAGTTAATGCATAAAAGGGGAAAAGAGACTTGAAAAAAAAAAAAAAAAACCCGAAGCGAAGCAACAACAACAGCAACAACAAAACAGAGTAATACAATAATTTTTCTTTTCATCGAATTTAATGAAACGTAGGCGCCGATCTAATCCGTAGAGGACAAGAAAACCTAACAGGTTTTATTATTGGCGAGGAGATAATCTCAACAAAACAAAATAAGTAGATGGCACAGTGATAATGGGAAACTCAGAAGAATATTGAAAACAACTCGCAGAAAAGATAGTAAAGGAAAGCAAGAAGAAAGGACTGTCTATGAGCCAGGGAATCAAATACACAGTCCTTAGTCTTATAAGATATCTGTAATATTTCCTGAATGTGGTGTTTGAAGATTTTATTTCAATTTGAATGACAAAATTATTAACTAAAAAATAATTAGATAGATAGATAGTTAGATAGATAGACAGAAAACAGAAAAATAGATAGATAGAAAACAGAAAAATAGATAAAACATTAAAGCAAGATTAAAGAACTAATCACACTGGCTAACTATCTATATATAGATATGGTTGGGTTAGATATATATATATATATATATATATATATATATATATATAGATATATGTTAATACACTGTGATGTTAAAAAGATCGGAAAAGATTCAAAGAACACATATAAGATATCTCCAATATTCTATAAATGAGATGCTTGAAGCATTTAATTCAATCTGAAAGACAAAATGGACTCTTTGATGAAACATTAAAGAAAAGCTAATAAAAGGACTAATTATCTATGCAGAGATATGATTAGTTTGGGATAGATATCACGTCATCCCATAAGTTCTGTCCGAATTTTGAATGAAGAAAACAAGTGACCAAATGTTACATTTAATTACAGATTCAATCAACAATGTATTTCTCCCTAATTATCTATGACTTCCTTCCATCTATTAACAAGCATACTAATTCCATTACTGTAAAATTCTTTTGGCTTTGATTTGAAGAACTCACAAATGTCAGTTTTAACCTCTTCCTGTGTTACAAAAGCTGTTTCTTCCAAATGATTCTGTAAGCTACGAAACAAATGGTAGTCTGAAGGAGCAAGATTGGGAGAATAAGGTGGATGAGGAATTTTCTCCCAACCAAGTTCTTCGATCTTTTGTGACGTGGGTCTTGCTGTGTGGGGTCGCGCATTGTCCTGATGAAACATCACCTCTTTTCGATTCACTAGAGCAGGTCTTTTTTTTTCTCAAAGCTTGGTTCAAACGCTCTAATTGCTGAGAGTATATTTGAGCATTAATTGTTGCATTATGTGGTAAGAATTCAAAGTGGATTATTGCTTGGCGATCCCACTAGATTGAAAGAAGAACCTTTTGCCCATGAAGTTCCCTTCTCGGCTGTGGCTGGGGTCCTTCCCCTTTACCAAGCCACTGTCTACGACGCTTAACATTTCGATGAAAGATCCATTTTTCGTTGCCAGTCACAAGTCTATCCAAAAAAGGTGAAACAAGTTGGCGAGAATGGAGAGAAGAGCAGATGTCAACTCGGGATTTGAGATTATTTTCAGACAATTCATGAAGCACGCATTTTTCAAGTTTAGGAACTTTTCCAAGTTGTTGAAGATGATGATGAACAGTTGTATGGTTTGAACTGAGAACCACTGCCAATTCCTCAACTGATAAAGCATGATTTTCTTCAAGGGCTCCTTCAAGAAGCTTTTCATCAAACTCAACTGGACGTCCGGTTCGATCTTCACCTTCAAGGGTGAAATCTCCACCTCTGAATTTTGCAAACCATCTTCTGCAAGTTCTTTCATTCACACATTCCTCTCCATAAACCGAGTGAATGTTTCTAGCCGCTTCGGCTGCTGAGTTTCCTTTCTTGAACTCATAAAGCATTATGTGCCTCAAATGATTCTTGGGTACTTTCATGTTAGCAAGGTTTTAACCAAACAAAATTTAATATTATTGCTCTCTGAAATAAAATTTGATGAGTTTAAATGCATCTAAACATAAAAATAATGTTCAGCTCCATTAGACATTATAAAATACTCTTTAAATTTCGTTCATTTTAACAAAAAGTTAAAATTCGGACAGAACTTATGGGATGACCTGATAGATATGATTATACTGGGATATATATATATATATATATATATATATATATATATATATATATATATATATATATATATATATATATATATATATATATATACATATATATAAATATATATATATATATATATATATATATATATATATATATATATATATATATATATATATATATATATAAGTTAATAAATAAATACTTTCAAAAATGATCCTCTAAGCAAGATTTTCAATAGGAAAACTATTAAGATTAGTTACTCCTGTACCAAGAATTTGTATAAAGTTATTAACTCACACAATAACCATATTTTAAGAAATTTCTAGCGGACAGACAACAAACCTACTATTGCCAGTTGAGGGCAAATACAGATCTACAGGAAGATTTATCTGCAACCTCTTGTTTTGTTCACGATTTACTTGGTTACTACATTTTCTTTGAACTTAAAACACTTCCACTCGAAGAAAACATCTTTTGAATGTTTTGAGTCCCGTTTTTATAAATTCCCAACCATTTGGCTATCTCTCGTGTCATCTTCCCCTTTAAAATCACAACCTTCACCTTTGTTTCACAGAACTTTTAGCTATGAATTTAATGTAAAAAAACAAGCTAATGTTAAATCATAATGGTTGTAATATCAAGGCACCTTATACTACTACTAATAAGCCTTAACAATTTCAGCTTCGAAATTTTCATATTATCATGACTTTCTCATCTCAGATCTTTCATTGGCTTAAGAGATTTGTATGGCTCTTTTCATCATTAAGCTGGTTAAAGCGGTTTAACCTCAGTTACACGGCACGGACGAAAACGCAACAATTTATTTACCAATCCTCAAGAGCCACACGACACTTCCGAAAACCAAATAATTTATATACAAATACGTAAGGTCCACAGGACACTTCCGAAAAGGCAACAATCTATTGACCAATCCTCAAGCTCCACACGAATCTTCTGAATACGAAAACATCTTTCTTTCATCTCTCTTGTCTAACTGTTGGGGTCTTTCGGTTTTCTGTTGGGGTGTCCTTCTTTTAATGAGCCTATTTTGAACTATTCCACTTACTATAACATTAGTAGGAAAGTGTTGTGGTGTCCTCCCTCTAATTAGTCTATTGTTGACTCTTCCACTTACTATAAAATTAGTAGGAAAGTGTTGTGGTATCCTCCTTCTAATGAGTCTATTGTGGACTCTTCCACTTACTATAAAATTGGTTGGAAAGTGTTGTGGTATCCTCCTTCTAATGAGTCTATTGTAGACTCTTCCACTTACTATAAAATTGGTAGGAAAGTGTTGTGGTGTCCTCCCTCTAATGAGTCTATTGTGGACTCTTTCACTTACTATAAAATTAGTAGGAAAGTAAGCCTCGGAGAAACAGTAGCATAGATTGAACGCTAGTCAACTGACACACACTCCCAAGTCGAGTAATTCTCTTCTGTTGTGTTTATTGTTCAATACACAATTTATCTGCAACCTCTTGTTTTGTTATTTCTTAACCATTTACTTCGTTACAAACGCGGATATGTGGGGAAGATAATGGTTAACACCAGACTTGAAAAGATTACGATTGTAGTGATCGTGAAAGCATTCTCTTGGGAGTTGATTCCACAGGGCAGCGGTTGGCGAGTAGAAGCCAGTGGAAGACAGGGAGAGGATGAAGGTGGTTTGTTACAATCTGGTTGATATGGCGCGTCCTGGTTGAGAAGGTTCTAATTGGCGGAACTAAGCGATATAGGTTGTCTGAGCAATTCTGCATGGAAGTAGCGAGAAAACTTGCCACATCCCATCTATGAGAGAGGTTGGAAGGTGGAAAAAGCAATTTGTCACCGATAAGGGCTCTGACATTCACGGAAAAAAAAACGTAAGGATGTTAAGGTCAGAAATGGCATTAGGCCATTTTCCACTGAGCAATTAAAAAGCAAAACAAAATAAACAGACATATTTTAGATAATTTGGTTTGGTTTGTTTTACGGCATATCAATGGGTATTTAATGCCGACAAATTTTTTTTGCTGGTAATATTTTCTTTCAAAATAAACTATAGTTGGTAATAATTTTTTTTACAAAGTTTTTCTGGTATGTATTTGTTGAAACTTGACTAATGCATGGAATAATAATGCAACACAAAATGTACTTAGAACAAAATGTATTGAAACAAGAAAATGTACACAATATTTACATATAGTCTTTTGTATATTCCTGATAAGACCGTTCCTGGAGAATGTGTTGACTGAGTCGCAGTCGGGCAGAGTCTCTGGATTGAATCTCTTGATTCCTCCCTCTCTTCCCGGTGCCAACCATATTTATATGGTCGGTACTCCACTATGCAAATTACGTGGATCCTACCACAACAGTATTAAAAACTATTTTTACACTTTCATAATGTTTTGACCCCAGTCTCGGTGTCAACTATTTGCCCATAGCCGGGACCCTAACAGGTGTTACCACACCGAGTTAGGATGGACTTGGGAACATCGGCAATTAAGACGTGGTTTCATGCTCCTCAAAGCCTCCTGATCAGAGGCCTTGCTGCTGGATGTAGTTTATCGTCATACCCAGGACACGGATGTAGTTTACCGTCATATCCAGGACGGTTACATAGTTAAAAAAAAAAAAAAACCTTCATAAGGTGTTGGTTGTACTCGTGAGAACCATCTTTTGTATTTCTTTAACCAACCAGGAATCCATTTCAAAGAGTTTATTGGAATAAGATGTGGACAGACCGATTATCCGAAACCTTGCAGTATCTCCTAGGATGACATTTATCTTATGAACATAGTCAATCTTGTTCAGAATGCCCACACCAACGCCCTTATCTGGTTTGGGGATATAAATGTCGTTACAGGTTTTCAAAGTTTTAATAGTTTTATAATGAACCTGATGCCGTGTGACAGTGTCTTGTTCTGTTGGTATCGAGAGAATCTCGTGTGCTGTCTCAGAGATTCTTGATTTACAAAATGTAAATTGGTCCGTAGAGGAGAGAACAAGACAGAGCAGCTATGATAACATTACTTCAAATTCAAGAAGAACTTCCACTTTGTTAATATTTCGAGGGTGGGGAATACAGAAATCCAACCCTCTGGACGAAACTACTTTTTCTCTTTCTCGGAATGATTGGTTTGAGACGGATTAATTATATATCTGTCCAATGAATAATTTTCAAAACCAAATCGTTTCGTGATTAGATCATTGATGTAATTATTATGTTTAGCAAAATTTTTCTTTTCGAAATTTAATCTGCTTTTAGCTAGATATTTCGAAAAACGAAAAAAAAAAAAAAAAATCAAAAAGCGAAAATTGTCTTTTGATTTTGCCTTTAAGATAACGATACATGATTTGAACTGAAAGAAAAAATTGTGTTTGTCTGTCAAGCTCAGGCTTGATAAAAGCTTGTTCCAATTGGAAACTATAATCTACATTTGCTTTTAGTCTGTGTTTAATAAAAGAATGGACAACACCAAAAAACAGAAAAGAAACGAGAAATTTTATCAAGGTGCGTAACGAACATAGCTTTTACGATAATCTAATAGAATTATTTAACTCCTAAATAATATTCTTGCGGTATTTAAATTTTAAATATCGGAATAATGCTTTGATACCACAGAATGAAATGATAAATTTGAATAAACACAATTTTATGCTCTTTTTTTTGTTATTGCCGAGGTAACGATTTGGCCAACGCTTTTTCAGGGACCGAACTGAAGTAATGATAATTAGACTGCAAATATTCGGGAAAACTCTTGGAGATAAGTCTGGAACACGTCTAAAAGAATTCACGTCTAAAATAAATGCGTAAACTTAAGAGAATAATTAAATGAACCAACCAGAGCATAAAACGGGTAAACTATCGCTCACTAACCTCCAAATAAATTTAAAGACCCCCCCACCATCACAAAAATATCCTTTTGTCAGCAGAGAATGGATGTCAAAATTCGTTGAAAACTACACCCCTACCCTCCCTAAACTTAACTTCTTTTTCGAACGTAACTCATAATTGATATAACAAAAGTTAATAAAAATAAACACGTTACCGCCCCTGTCTAAATGATTGGATTTCTCTGTATCCTTGGAAACAGGAAATTATGAATTTATATGTGCGTTTAAAACTCAGTAAATTTAAAAATAAGTTATTCCAATATTTTACTTGAGGATGAAACGGAACTAATGCTTTTAATTTAATTATATAATAAAATTTGAAGTTTTTAGCTCCAGATTTTGAAACATGGTTATTACTGTATAGCGAAGAAACCATATTTTAAATCAGTTAATTTATAATATTTATGCTCTGTAAATTTACATTGAGCACTGTTTTGTAAAAATAAAAATAAAAATATCATTAAGTACACCGGATTATATATCTTACTGTTCTTTCTTTTTATTCATATATATATATATATATATATATATATATATATAGGAAATTTTCTCAGAGTTAACCTGTAGAAAAGACAATATTCATGAATATAAATGACAATAGGAAAATTGTAGTTATTGCTGACGCGTTTCGTCCAATGTGGACTTTCTCAAAGCAAAAACCGAAATGAATTTAATTAAAGAAAGTAACTAATAATAACAAAAAACAAAATGTTCTTCGCAACTGGAAGAATATGAAAATAGCGTTCTCTACATTATTCCAGTTGCTAAGAACATTCTGTTTTTTGTTATTATTAGTTACTTTTTTTAATTAAATTAATTTCGTTTTTTTCCTTTGAGAAAGTCCACATTGGACGAAACGCATCAAAAATAACTACAGTTTTCCTATTGTCATATATATATATATATATATATATATATATATATATATATATATATATATATAGTTTATAGCAAACTTGGGTAATCCGTATGGGTAGATCTGAGGAGGATGATATCCAGAGAGCTCAATGTAAAATTCAGAGCAGATATGTTTGAATAAAAGACAGACCACGTTAAGATTCCATGTAATAAGTTATTTCACCATAACCCCTTTAATAGGGTTCTGGATCATCAGACTTTACTTCCAAAAGCTGAAATGAAAAATGAAAAGAAATTCACACGTTTTTGACGGACCTCATCAAGTATACGTAAAATTAACGAAGTGAGGAAATGAGATGGGAGAGAGGATATGAGTGTGTCATATGTATCATTTCAGTTTCCTATTTTAACCCCAGTGTGTCGGCTAGATGTTGCTCAAATTTAACGCGTCTCGTCTCTAGATATAGATGGCTGAGGGGTGAGTGATAAGAACGACATTAAAGGAAGACGTTACAACAACCCCAATAAATTACACGACAGGTTTCATTCAAATTCTTACACGCTGTCAGTTCGCGTTACTTTAACGTGCATATTTGGGAGGTTATGGTTTGATAAATATCTAAATGTTAAGACAATCTACGAAGAAATTAATTTGAAATTCGGTGTATATATATATATATATATATATATATATATATATATCGGAATATTACTTTGATACCGCCGAATGGATAGATTTGAATAAACACAATTGGTGTTTTGACCTGGTGTTTATATGCAAAAACAGAGAATGAGTCCGTCCTGAAACACGACGAAGATATTTCATTCTCCAATAGGTGCTGTACGATTGCCGAAATGCGTGATTACTTGAAGGCAATCTGATATATTTAGGAGCGCGTTGACCCATTCTTGTTTCCAGTCTAAGACTTGTCTGTTCCCTATACTCAGCTTCAAACTGACATTTAAACTAATAGATAATTAAGCGCTTACGAGGATAGGCCAGACGCTCTTTAGTAAATGAAGGAAACACTGGACGGGAGCCAGAAACGACACGTAACTTGGCCGAAAATAAAGTAACAGAGACAGTTTCAGAAACTCAGTCATTCAAAATTTTACATTTTCTGCCAATCCAATGCAATTTTAGATAGAACACAGACTAAGGCCAAATTGGGGAGACATATTAAAAGTTGTTTTACGGAACAGACTTCTAATTGACTTCTGAGCCGAGATGGAACAAATACATTGAGTCAATAGCTTCCTCCACCGCAAGGAAAGTTGGCTCCCTGTGCCGCACCAGGAAATTTTTCTCGCCGGAACCGATCCTTCAAATCTACAAATCAACCATTCGCCCTTCCATAGATTATTGCTGCCATATATGGTTCGGTGCCCCTTCTGTTTGTCTCAAGGTTCTTGATAAGATTTAGAGACAGATACGCAATGTAATTGGCCCTAATCTGACGTCTCGTTTGCAGTCACTCTCTCACAGACGTGCCGTCGCCTACCTCTGTCTTTTTATTTTACAAATATTTTCATGGTAACTGCTCCGAGTAGTTGCTTTCGCTTGTTCCCAAACTTCATGAATTTAAGCGTTCTGCTAGGTTGGCATCTTACTCACACCCTTTCACTGTCGAAACTGGTAAATGTAGCCGTCACTTCTATTCCATTAGCTTCATGTCTCAAACTTCTCGCCTGTGGAACTCCCTCCCTTCTTTCTGTTTCCTTGATAGCTATAATCTCCAACTATTCAAATGCAATGTCAATCGACGTCTCCAGATGCACTGATGTATCCCCTATCCTTCTATTCATCCTTTCCTCTATCACTCCTATTTGTTCTCGCTCCAACTCTCTGTAACCCCTTGCGTGCTAATGACTTCCCGCCTTGCTTGGGGTGAAACGCTTAAAAAAAAACAAACAAAGTTACCATTCCTCCTCTCAAGAAAAACATTAAGAAATGAGATGGAATTATTCTCCATTGTGAAGACCAAAGATGGGCGAAATGAATTTAAAGATTCACTAAAAAGAGTTGCTTCATCTATGTTGTTTGGTTTGATTTGATTTGTTTTACGGCATATCAACCTCAATGGTCATTTAATGCTGACAACATTTTTTTCCTGGTAATATTTTTGCTTTGTCAAAAATCTATTTCTGGTAATATTTTTATCCCTCAAAAATAGATAGCTGGTAATATTATTTAAAAAAAATGTATTTCTAGTAATATATTTCTTCCCCAGAAACGTATTGCTGGTAATAGATTTTTTCCAAAACAATTCATTTCTGGTAATAATTTTTTTTACAAAGTATTTATGGCATTAAAACCTATTTTTATACTTTCACAATACTTTCTACCACAGTCCCGGGGGTCAACCATTTGCCCATAATTGGGACCCCAACAGGTGCCACCACCCGGATCAGGGTTGACCCTGGAACATCAGCAATCAAGAGGCGGTCTCACGCCCCTCAAAACCTCTCGATCAGAAACCTTGCTGTTGGGCACAGTTTAACGTCTTACCTTGGACGCGGATGTAGTTTATCGTCATACCCAGGACTGTCTATGTTGTTGAACACAGAGAAAGTGCCATCAACATAACGTTGATAGATATTTGGATGTTAGTGAGCGAATCTTTACTTGTTATATGTACTGGTTGGTTCAGTTACTAATTCTCTTAAATTTAAGTAGTTATTTTAATCGCAAATTTTTCAGACATTTTCCAGTTTTAGCTCCAAGAATATTACGCATATTTGCAGCCTATGACGTATTACTTATTCAGTTGTACCTGCTAAAAAACGAGCATAAAATTGTGTTTATTCAAATCTATCTAATATATTCCGATATATATATATATATATATATATATATATATATATATATATATATATTTATATAAAATATAGGTAATCCGTATGGGTAATCCGTATGGGTAGACCCAAGGAGGATGATATCCGGAGGGCTCAATGTAAAATTCAGAGCCGATATGTTTGAATAAAAACAGACCAATTTAAGGTTCCATGTAATAAGTTATTTCACCATAACCCCTTTAACAGGGTTCTGGGTCATCAGACTTTACTTCCAAAGGTTGAAATGAAAAATGAAAAGAAATTCACACGTTTTTGACGGACCACATCAAGCATATGTAAAATTAACGAAGTGAGGTGGGAGAGAAGATAAGATATGAGTGGGTTAGATGTACCATTTCAATTCCTTATTCTTGACATATAGTTTTTCGTGTGGATGTGTGTGCAGGTGTATATAAGAACTCATCAGGTATATAGTGAGATATAGGTATGTGGATATAGATAAGGGTTCGGACATGTGTGGAAGTGTATATGAGTATGGATATATTTTCACCTAGTAATATTTTATCCAAATCTCTCCTCTAATATTCTCCAATTGGAAGTGATTTTAAATAACACGGAGGTGAAGTTTAAATTGGTAATTTAATTTAAATTGAAATATATTACCCTTTAACAATTAGTATTGACGATAAAGTTATTTAAATTGAAAGAACCTTTGATAATTATGTAGGTATATTAAAAAAAGTCACGAGTTTAATCGATGAACAAAACTGAAACGAATAGATGTCAACTGAATAATCAACTCGAGTTTATTTAATTAATGAACAAAAATCAAACGAATAGATGTCAACAATCAAGTTTAGAAAAATAAAAAAGATTACTAAATATAAAATGGATTACTTTTTCAATGTACTTTCTATGATATCTTCATTTTTCATTTCAACCTTTGGAAGTAAAGTTTGATGATCCAGAACCCTGTTAAAGGGGTTATGGTGAAATAACTTATTACATGGAACCTTAAAGTGGTCTGTTTTTATTCAAACATATATATATATATATATATATATATATATATATATATATATATATATATTATAAATTAATTTATTTAAAATATGTTTTTTTTCGCTACACAGTTCTAACCATGTTTCAAAAATGGAAGCTAAAAGCTACGAATTTAATTTTGTAATTAAATTAAAGACATTAATTCCATTTCATCCTCAAGCGAATTTTGAAGTAACTTTTAGAATTACTGGGTTTTATAGACACAGCTAAAATCATAATTCACGTTTCCAAGGATACAGAGAAATCCAATTCAACCAGACAAGGGGTGTTTGCGTGTTGATTATCGCTGTATTTTGATGTATCAGTTATTAGTTACGTTTTGGTAGGGGTAGGGATGTATTTTTCAATGAAATCTGACATCCGTTAAATGCATGTCGTCTGGATTTCTTTTTAAAATTTTATTGTTAACGGCAAAAATTCTTACGGCATTTTTTTTCTACTTGTATATTTAAAGATTTTGGGGTGTGTTTAGGTTAGAATACGTTTTTATTTAACTACGATTTGAAATATTTTCACCTTTAATTTTTAATTTTTAATAATATATATTTCTTTTAATAACAATTAAATGTATCAGAATCACTTACAGTATATTGAATTATTTTCACATCAAGTATAAGTATGTATATTATTAGGTTACAATTTTTTTTTATATTTAAATATTATTTAAAATAATTGTCGGACTTTTGTATATATATATATATATATATATATATATATATATATATATATATATATATATATATATATATATATATATATATATATATATATATATATATATATATATATATATATATACACACAAATCTGACAATTATTTTAAGACATAAAAAATACAAAAATGAAAAATGTCTTAAAATAATTTTAGAATTGTGACGTCATTTGTTTCCATTTGGATACGCATCGAGCAGATATGTATGTACGAGAGAAACTCATGGAGAATTGTAGCTTAAAAATAGGAAAATCGACCTTTCTAACCGAAACGCTCCTCTGTGGCTCAATCGGTAAAGCACATCAGGCTATATGACGGCTCCGTATAGGATACAGGTTTAATTCCTGTAGGAGGACGAATATTTTCTATGAAAATTTCTCGGACATTTATGTCAGTAAATGTCGTTAATACTGTTTATTATAAACAAAGCATTTACTTAAATATTAGTATTTATAAAAGGAACGTATAAACATAAAAAAATGTCTTAAAAATAATTGTCGGACATTGTCGATTTCATAATATATATATATATATATATAATATATATATATATATATATATATATATATATATATATATATATATACAGTCGAATCTCCTCGTCGAATTCGACGTATGAGGGTCATACAGAACAGTTTCCAGGAAACCGACAACAGCACATGAGATTTGATTATAATGGTTTCGTGCAGGACCATCCCCACTTTTTGAAGGGCCGATTACAGAGACCTGGTGCACTACGTGCCACAAGGTCCCAAACGACCCTCCGCAGGTTTTGAATTCAGAGTTGTCCTTCTAGACCAGTTGCCATCCAAGGCTATAGAACCCAGTCAGTCGGCTTCAAAAGGCTAATTTTTTGGCCGAGCCTACGGGCTCGGGGAAACCCACAATAAAACCGGCCTTGTGCCATATTCGTTTCCCGTGGGTGAAATGATAAATACCCAGAGAAGTTCTTAGCTGACTTCCGACGTCTGTCGAACTCTCTGCGTTAGCAGAGAGGAACCCGGACGAAGCTTTGCCGAAGGGCAAGGTTTCGTCCGGGGAGGTAGACAGGGCCTGAACCCGTCTAGGCAGGTTCAAGGGCTATATTTTTGACATGCCACTATTTAAATGCGAGTAAGTAACGTCCCCACCAATATCGAATGTAGCACCCTCCTCAGTATTTATAAATATTTTTACACTTTGAGTTTACTTCTTATGTGGGTCGATAACAACAAGGATGTGGAATATAAATATTGTAAATAATGATAATTCCTCATCCCGGAAATTCAGACAGAAGGCGATCTGGTGATAATAACAACAAAAAAGAGGATAATAATGAAAATATGAATAATAATCCAGCAAATTCAGAAGAGAATGCGATCAGGTGATAATAAAAAACAAGGATGAGGATATAAGTCTAAATATAAATAATGATAATCCCTCTTCACGGAAATTCAGACAGAAGGCGATCAGGTGATAATAACAATAAAGATGAGGATATTAGTATGGATTTAAAAATTGATAACTTCTCATCCTGAAAATTCAGATAGAAGGCGATCAGGTGCTAATAACAACTAAGATGAGGATTTTAGTCTGGATGTAAATAATTACATCTCCTCATCCCGTAAATTCAGATCAGGTGATAATAACAACAAAGATGAGGATATTAATCTGAATGTTGATAATGATAACTCCTGTTCCCTAAATTCGGACTGAATGCGATCAGGTGATAATTACAACTAAGATGAGGATATTAGTCTGAATGTAAATAATGATAACTCATCATCCCGTAAATTCAGATCAGGTGATAATAACAACAAAGATAGGGATATTAATCTGAATGTTGATAATGATAACTTCTCTCCCCTAAATTCGGACTGAATGCGATCAGGTGATAATTACAACTAAGATGAGGATATTAGTCTAAATGTAAATAATGATAACTCCTCATCTCGGAAATTCAGATCATGTGATAATAACAATAAAGAAGAGGATACTAGTCAAAAATGCAAATAATGATAGCTCTTCATCCAGGAAATTCAAAAGAGAAGGCAATCAGTTCATTATAAAAACAAGGATGAGGATATTAGTGTGAATGTAAATTATGATAACTCCTCATCTTGGAAATTCAGAGTGAAGGCGATCAGGTGGTGATCAAAAAAGAAAGATGAAGATATTAGTCTCAATGTAATTAATGATAACTTCTCATTCTGGAAATTTTGACAGCAGCTGATATTAACAACAAACAGAAAGCTATTAGTCTTAATGTAAATAAAGATATCTCCTCATCCCGGAACTGCAGACAAAAGGCAACCAGCTGCTCATGACATCTAGGATGACGGTATTAGTCGGAATATCAATAAGAGTTTTCCCAACTACATCTTAGATAAACAAATAATATTATTCTTACCATAAATACATGTCACCAGGTAATAAAAATACCCCACAAGAAAGCATGATATTATTTTTCTGCAACCAGATACACAGTAATAATAAGGAGAACGAATTTCCTATAAGAAGAATCACTATACACCATAATTCTGCTGTAAATCCCCAAAACCATGTAAAGCTTACCACAAAACTTGTGTCGAATCAAAATAACCCCCCATCAAATTATTCGTCGACGGTTGTCCTAGCACGGAGTAACAAGTCATAGTGACCGAGATTTTAAGTGTACTGGCCTTGATCAAACTGTTGATCAGGCCAGATGTTGGATTATCACCCACAACCTGCAGGTCCTCTCGTCATAGATGTGTCATGTATGTGTTGTCAAATCACAAATGTGCCTGATTAAGTGTCTGCAATAGGGATTGGCGAGCAGGCGAGCATACTCAGATACAAATAGCGAGACATAAAGTACGTATTATGTCTGCGGAATTCTCTTTCGACAGTCCCTATAGATAGAATAATTTCATGAATATGACATTTTACATTTTCCGCCTAAAGAATTAACATTATCATGTCCTGTTGTTGTCATTCTGATGTTATTATTATTATTATTATTATTATTATTATTATTTCCTTTGATTTCTGATACGTACTCATGTCTTTGTGTGTCCAGGTAATAAAAATACCACACAACAATGCATCAAATTATTTTGGTGCAACCACATGCATAATAAAAATAAGGAGAACGAATTTGCTATAAGAAGAATCATTAAACACCATATTTCTTCTGTAAATTTCGAAGACCACGTAAAGCTTACCACAAACCTTGTGTTGAATCAAAATAACCCGATCAAATATAAACTGGCCTTGACCAATATAGTGTCTTTTGTTTTACTGCCCAGTACAAGACTGTGTTTTTTGTCAAAAATCAATTACCTCTATAGGATATACTACCACCTCACCGTATAGACGCCTCACGTGTAACTTATCAGATCAAAGTGCTATTTAAAGAAACATCTATCAACCCACAATTCTGGTCGAAAACACCAAAATTCTATATAAATCACATTACCGGAAGCATCTCGCTATTAGAGAGGCCCTATGCCGCGCTTAGGACAATGAATGTTATTGTACTCCCTTACTCTAAGAAAACGGAAACAAAAACGCAAGGATGTTAAGATCAGAAATGTCACCAGAACATTTTCAACTGCGCAATTAAAAAACAAAACAAAATAAACACACATATTTTACATGCATAAAGACCTCCCTAAGGTGTCGATTATACTCGTGAGAACAATCTTTTGTATTTCCTTAAGGCATAAGCAACCAGGAACCCCTTTCAATGAGTTTATTGGAATAAGATGAGGACAGACCGATTATCCGAAACTTTTCAGTATCTGCTAGAATGACATTTATCTTATGAACATAGTCAATCTTGTTCAGAATGTCCTCACCAGCACCCTTATCTGGTTTGGCGATATAAATGTCGTTACAGGTTTTCAAAGTTTTAATAGTTTTATAATGAACGTAACGCCATGCGAACATGTCTTGTTCAAAATTATTGTCGAAAACACCAAAATTCTATATAAATCACATTACCGGAAGCATCTCGCTATTAGAGACGTCCTATGTCACGCTTAGGACAAAGAATATCATAATACTCTTTTACACCTACAAAACTGAAAAAAAAAAACGTAAGGGTGTTGGAACAACTATATAAAAATATTTAAGTCTTCTTTGTCTGTCGTTTTTAATAAAAGAAATATAATAAATAACAATATCAGTGTGTCATTGCGCCACACTTTTTTAATTAAAGGGACACAACTCCCTAACTTTCTGTTGTGGTAGGATCCACCTAATTTGCATAGTGGAGTACCGACCATATAAATATGGTTGGTACCGGGAAGAGAGGGAGGAATCAAGAGATTCAACTAGAGACTCTGCCCGACTGCGACTCAGTCAACACATTCTCCAGGAACGGTCTTACCAGGAATATACAAAAGACTATATGTAAATATTGTAAACACTTTCTTGTTTCAATACATTTTGTTCTAAGTACATTTTGTGTTGTATTATTATTCCATGCATTAGTCAAGTTTCAACACTTTCAATAGCTCATGTTACAGAAATTTTGGATTCCCAAATTTTCATTACTGCAATTGTTTTCGGCAACTTTTTTACATGATTTTTTTGCGACGAATTTTTTGTCCTATAACAATTTTTATAACTTGGAAATAAATTTGGGAATAATCGAAATTAATTGCGTTAATCCAGTGAAAGCCATCCATGAAATAAAAATAATTGTTTGTAGGGAAAGCAAGGACCCACGTACATCAGATTGTTTTTAAATTAAGTGGCGACAGAAGAAATATCGTTGAACTTTAAGCTTAAATATTAATGCACTACTCAAATGCAGTGTTCAATTTTGCGTGCTTGCCTAGATGCATACAGCAGCAGTATGCCTCACAAAAAAAGAAATGTCCGCCAACAGAGGACCAGATTTCAATCAAAAGAGTCAAGGCTGTAATGAGGAAAAGAAATTCCCATGCAAATGATAAACCCAGATCAAACTGCAGCCAGAAGAGCTTCTAATGCTGAGAATATGCAAAGACTTGGGGACTTTCAAATTCCTGAACAAGCCGAAGAGCCCTACACAGGAACTAGCTTTTCAGATAGAATATATATATATATATATATATATATATATATATATATATATATATATATATATATAAAAAAAAAAAAAAAACAAAGTCCGACAATTTATTTATTAAAGACATTTTTTTTATGTTTAACGTTCTTTTATAGATACATGTATTTAAGTAAATGCTCTGTTTATAATAAAGAGTATTAAATAATATTTACCGAATGTCCGAGAAATTTAGAAAATATTCGTCCTTTAGCGGGATTCAGACCTGCATCCTATACGAAACCGTTATTTACGCTGACGTGCCTAACTCTCGGCCACAAAGGCGTTCAGTGAACAAGGTTGAATTTACTGCTTATCCACTTCAATCTTCCATTCTCGTACATTCATATTTTTTCAAATCAAATGTAAACAAATGACATCAATATTAAGAAATGGACAAAAGTCCGACAATTTATTTATTAAAGACATTTTTATGTTTAACATTCTTTTTTATATCTTTAATTTCTTTAATAAATAAATTGTCGGACTTTTTGTCCATTTCTAATATATGACGTCATTTGTTTACATTTGATACGCCATGAGCAGTTATGAATGTACGAGATTCACGGAAGATTTAAGTTTATAAGCAGTAAATTCAACCTTGCCAACCGAACAATCCTTTGTGGCCGAGCGGTCAGCGTAAATGACGGTTCCGTATAGGATGCAGGTTCGAATCCTGCCAAAGGATGAATATTTTCTATGAAAATTTCTCGGACATTCCGGCCGGTAAATGTTATTTAATACTGTTTATTATAAACAGAGCATTTACTTAAATACTTGTATCTATAAAAAAAAGAACGTTAAACATAAAAATGTCATATATATATATTAATGCATGTTTTATTAAATAATATAGAAAAGTTTTGTCTATTTATTTTAAGTAAATTCCTTTCATATTATCTGATAAGCTTAATCACATTATCGTTGAAAGATGAAAGGGAAACATGTATAAATCCAATCTAAGCTTTCGGCTTACAAAAGCAATTAACAAAGATGAAAATTTCAATAAATCAATTAACACAAACTTGTATATATGACTGCGTCTCGTATATACGAGTTTGTCGTTACTTGGAAATTTTCATGCAGCAAGGGCGGACTAGCATTGTTGTTTCATCCGTGTGTTGTATCAATATGGTGTTTTCCTTTCGTCTTCAACGATAATGTGATTAACCTTACTAAAAGTAAATAGACAAAACTTGTCTATATTATTTAATGAAACATGCATTAATGAAAATTGCTGCTTATATACACGATATATATATATATATATATATATATATATATATATATATATATATATATATATATATATATATATATATATATATATATATATATATATATATATATATATATATATATATATATATATATATATATATATATATATAATATATATATATATATACAATATATATATATATATATAATATATATATATATATATATATATATATATATATATATATATATATATATATATATATATATATATATATATATATATATATATATATATATATATATATATATATATATATATATATATATATATATATATATATATATATATATATATATATATATATATATATATATATATATATATATATATATATATATATATATATATATATATATATATATAAATATAATTTAATTTACAAATTTATGAATTATTCATGAAAAACAAATACAAAGGTTAATGATTTAATTGGCGAAATCCATCGTCGAACAATTCAAATAATATAAAAAAAACCGAACTTGTTATGAATGAAAAAAAATCCTTGTTTTTATAAATTTCTGTTGCATTAGTTCTTATTTTATTTATAAAAACAAGGATTTTTTCATTCATAACAGGTTCGCGGTTTTTGTATATTATTTGAATTGTTCGCGACGATGGATTTCTCGCCAATTAAATCATTAACCTTTGTATTTGTTTTTGTGTGAATAATTCATGTATTTGTAAATTAATTGCACCTTTATTGAAATTAAAATAACTGATCCAAGTGCAACTTTTGGATAATAAGTGCGACATTACTGTAATTATTGAACAATAAAGTTCTTGCCACTTTGACAGAAAATTTACCAGTAAAAAGAATTCGCTTATCACCATATTTGTACAAGAACGCACAATTGGAAAATTTAAAATCAAACTCAGCGTTGCTACTGCACGCTCCAAAAACAATAACTCATTTCAAATAGCATTTTTCGGATACAACAATACATATATTTTCGTTGTCCTCTTATTACTGAGAGTAAAAACAAGAACAACATCTATTCCATACCTGAAGATGTCTGTAGGAACAGACGAAAGCTTGTAGTAAAATAAGAACTAATGCAACAGAAATTTATAAAAACAAGGATTTTTTCATTCATAACAGGTTCGGGGTTTTTGTATATTATTTGAATTGTTCGCGACGATAGATTTCTCGCCAATTAAATCATTAACCTTTGTATTTGTTTTTGTATGAATAATTCACGAATATATATATATATATACACAAAGGGTGCGATGGATAAATTTTTATCTAAATTACGTAAAAACGAAAATAACGCTGACATCTGATTCTAGCACATATATTTATCAACATTACACAAAAATATCTCGAAATAATGTGTAAAGTGTAAATTTATTCAATAAAATTGCCATTGGCTTCAAGCACGGCCTTCAAACGACTTCGGAATCATCTGCAACACTTCTGGGTGGTCTCCTTGTTTAAATAGCCATAATCCTTGCCTTCAGTTCATCTTTGGTGTCACAAGGTGATTTGTTGGTGGCTCAACTGCGGCCCACACATGATAATCAAGGGTGTTGCAGTCTGGGGATTTAGGTGGCCAGATGTAAGGTGTGATGTGGTCGCAGAAATTGTCTGACAGTCAAGACTGGTTTCTCCCGCTTGTGGGGCATGTTGCCGAGTTCGGGTGTCAGACATAGAGCATTCCAACAGCCACCCTCTTGACCCAGGGCAGAACTACCTTCTCAAAGCACTTGATATAAACCTCCGTGTTCAGTCTGAGGCCCTCCGTGTTCAGTCTGAGCAACAAATTCGAGAGTTATTTGAACGATCAGAGTGAGTTTTTCGAGCTGTTGTACCTTCGTAATCACCATTTGACTCATCCAACTCTTTTCGAATCCTCTGCACTGTGCTAAGATTGACAGGCATATTGAAGCTTCCGGCGGGAATGTCAAGTAGTACAGCATGCCGTTTCCAAATTTCTCGTGAATTGCGTCATGGTGGTCTTTTTCTCACAGACGGTATCCAACTGACTCTACTATGCTGTGTATGCTGACAAAATAAAAACAAACAACACGCATGCGCGAAATTAGAAATATGAAATTTACCCAATGAACCCTGTATCTCTCGCTGTATAAACCAATGCCTTCTGTTATCAATTATAAGCATTTAAGAATATTTGTAGAGATTTCGTAGTTTATTTTGTTCAATTTAGGCTTCAACTGTTTTATGTATACAGCTTCAAGAATGATAATGTTATTAAGCTTATCAGACAATATGAAAGGAACTTACTTAAATTAAATTGATAAAACTTTTCTATATTATTTAATGAAACATGCACCAATATATATAAATATATATATATATATATATATATATTGAACAATAAAAAAATATTAAAAAATTAAAATCTTCACACACACTGAGTTGTAGAATAGTATTCTTTCGTTTTTTTTTTATTATTATTATTTCATTTAGATTCCTCTACTAGTTTCGTCCAAAATGGCCATCATCGGGAGGAGAAATATTTCTGCTTGCTGGTAGCAAGGAACTACAGAAATGAATGTCTTGATGGAGAAAATGAACTTTTGTCTGTAGTTTTCATTTGTTTTTTTATGTTTTTATCTTTTTAACATGAATCTTTTAACATTCCTTGTGTTGGTCAAACAGTCTCTTTTAAGTTGTTATTTGAGATAAGAGTTGGATGGATCTATGCTTCTCTGAATTCCCGTGGTCATTTTGACAGTTTTATTGGTCCTGGAGAGGGGATGTGTCTCTGTTTAGTGTTTGTGTGTGTGTTATTTGGTTCTTAGGGAGTGAGTGAGTATGATGTGTGTAAGTGTGTATATTCGTGTGGGTGTGTGTATAAGTGTGAGGCCTCCATACCTCCGTAAGCATGTCTGCCTTGTGTGGGTGAGAAATGTGGGTAGGTTTTGATTTGTTGAGTTATATATTAGTACTATCTATATTGTTAAATTTATGGTTTAGCCCGGCTGGATATTGTGTTTTTAGACGTTGTATCCACTTATTATCATGGGACTCTAAAATCTTTCTCATGTTATCTGCTCTGAACTTTTCTATTCTTTCAATTATAGTGAATTTGGCATAGGTTTTGAAATCGTGTTTTTCCAGGCGGAAATGTTGTTCTACAGGTAATAATTTTTCATGGGGAGTCGACATAATTCGATTGCGATAATTATTAATTCTGTAGTGAAAGTCCATTCAGATTTTACTACATATTGTTTCTGGCATAGTGTGCATTCTAGGAGATAAATTATGTTATGACTTCTACAGTTAGAATCGTGGTAGATTTTGAAAGTAGATTTAGTGATTGAGCTAGTGAATGAATTCGTGTGTTTAATATGGTTGCAACATAAACTTCTTTTGTTGTTACATGGTCGGGAAAATCCTGTTGTTTTTGTTCTTAGTTTATTACGGATTACCTTGTCCCCTGAAATGTGGTTACTACCTATGATTTCTTTTAGGTTCTTACGTCTACGATACGCAAGAAGTGCATATATATATATATATATATATATATATATATATATATATATATATATATATACATATATATATATATATATATATATATATATATATATATATATATATATATATGGTCATCCCATAAGTTCTGTCCGAATTTTAACTTTTTGTTAAAATGAACGAAATTTAAAGAGTATTTGATAATGTCTAATGGAGCCGAACATTATTTTTATGTTTAGATGCATTTAAACTCATCAAATTTTATTTCAGAGAACAATAAAATTAAATTTTGTTTGATTAAAACCCTGCTAACATGGAAGTACCCAAGAATCATTTGAGGCACATAATGCTTTATGAGTTCAAGAAAGGAAACTCAGCAGCCAAAGCAGCTAGAAATATTCACTCATTTTATGGAGAGGAATGTGTGAATGAAAGAACTTGCAGAAGATGGTTTGCAAAATTCAGAGGTGGAGATTTCACCCTTGAAGATGAAGATCGAGCCGGACGTCCAGTTGAGTTTGATGAAAAGCTTCTTGAAGCAGCCCTTGAAGAAAATCCTGCTTTATCAGTTGAGGAATTGGCAGTGGTTCTCAGTTCAAACCATACAACTGTTCGTCGTCATCTTCAACAACTTGGAAAGTTCCTAAACTTGGAAAATGCGTGCTTCATGAATTGTCTGAAAGCAACCTCAAATCCCGAGTTGACATCTGCTCTTTTCTCCATTCTCGCCAACTTGTTTCACCTTTTTTGAATAGACTTGTGACTTGCAACGAAAAATGGATCTTTTATCGAAATGTTAAGCGTCGTAGACAGTGGCTTGGTAAAGGGTAAGGACCCCAGCCACAGCCGAGAAGGGAACTTCATGGGCAAAAGTTTCTTCTTTCAATCTGGTAGGATCGCCAAGAAATAATCCACTTTGAATTCTTACCACATAATGCAAAAATTAAAGCTCAAATATACTGTCAGCAATTAGAGCGTTTGAACCAAGCTTTGAGGAAAAAAAGACCTGCTCTAGCGAATCGAAAAGAGGTGATGTTTCATCAGGACAATGCGCGACCCCAAACAGCAAGAATCACGTCACAAAAGATTGGTTGGGAGAAAATTCCTCATCCACCTTATTCTCCCAATCTTGCTCCTTCAGACAACCATTTGTTTCGTAGCTTACAGAATCATTTGGAAGAAACAGCTTTTGTAACACAGGAAGAGGTTAAAACTGACATTTGTGAGTTCTTCAAATCAAAGCCAAAAGAATTTTACAGTAATGGAATTAGTAAGCTTGTTAATAGATGGAAGGAAGTCATAGATAATCAGGGAAAATACATTGTTGATTGAGTCTGTAATTAAATGTAACATTTGGTCACTTGTTTTCTTCATTAAAAATTCGGACAGAACTTATGGGATGACTTGATATATATATATATATAATGGAAAATAAAGTATATTATTTGCATAAAAAATACACATGTGTGTGTGTGTGTCTGTAGATTATGAAAAGACCTAGCAAGATAGATTGATAGATATGAATCGACTGATATATATATATATATATATATATATATATATATATATATATATATATATATATATATATATATACAGCATGGCCCGGCGTTGCCAATGCTTTATTCAAAAATAGTACGACTAATACAGCAATCGCTATCACTTGACTTAAAATATTTTTACCCTTCCTTGCCTTTAGAGGAGTGCCCTTTGCCGTGCTGATGTTGTTACATGCCTTACTTCTTGCCTATATCACACTGCCAACTTTTTCTAAGCTCTATAGTAAACATTAAATCTGTTACGAAAAAAGAACGAAACAAAATAAACACAATACGATCCTTTTAAAAAACCGGAAAAAAACATTTTTAAGGGTTGACCGATTGTCGATTTGCCCTCTGTTTGGGGGGTGTGCTCAGAGATGAAACTTCACATGATGACTCCCAATGGCCTCTTCATAAATCCGCCCGGTTTTCGCTAAAAACCGACATGCGGTTCAGACGCAATCTGGGCGTATCGGTTTTTGGGTTTTATCGATTTTCCGCAGTGTTTAGGGGTCCGTGGCCATGAAACTTCTGGACAACACTTCTAATGGTAGACTCTAAGAGGGTGTCAAATTTGGTTGAAATGCGATCATTCCTTCTGTAAGCAGAATTTTTTCGATTAGCGATTTTTTCGATTAACGATTTTTTCGGAACCTGATTCCGAACTCAAAAATCGGGCTCCGTCATGTCCTTACGGCAGCCATTTGCAAACTTATGTTGAAAACCGCATCGAAATCGGGTGAGAAATGCGGCCTGGGCGAGGTAGCAACAACGCCCACAACAAACACACACAACAGACAAATATGAGAAATATAGATATATATATATATATATATATATATATATATATATATATATATATATATATATATTCATCTTAGTCTTTGATGTGCACAAGTGATAAGGCGCCAATAGCTCGTCTGTTTATTTGTTTTAAAAGTCCGACACTTTTTTCTTCTTCCTTTTTTTTTTCGCGTGGACACAAGACATCACTTCTCGCTGTTATGAGACTTCAAACGTTGAAACGATACTAGTCAAAAATTAATGATCACTGTCAGATCTAAAATATTCAGAAAACGATTTCTACTTGTTATAGAAAAACAAACTAACTTGTATAAACAGTAATAATATTCAAATATCAACATATTTTATATATATATATATATATATATATATATATATATATATATATATATATATAGAGAGAGAGAGAGAGAGAACTATCATTATTTAAATTTTCACTAGTATCCTTTTCTTTGTCGTTATACAGTGTAACCCGGATATAAGTGAGTTGTCGGGGCCGGAGAAGAAGTCTCTTATATCCGGGTTTCTCTTATATCCGGGTTTCTCTTATATCCGGGTTTCTCTTATATCCGGGTTTGGTCTATTTTGTTTAGGTAAGTATGGGCTCTAATTTGGGACCAGAGAAAATCTCTCTTATATACGGGTTTCTCTTATATCCGGGTTACACTGTACTATTCACAGACAGTAAAGTACAGTTTCGCAGCTCCTCAGTACGACTAGGTCCAAGTCCGGATTGAAACCCAACCGATTTGGAGTCAGTCAGAGCTTCTACCATTAAATAATGAGAAGAATATAATAGGTCGATACCGATATATTAACAAATATTCAACTTGTTACTTTAATAAAAATAATATAACATAATAAATCAAAAAATGTTAATTAAAAATATTAACTAAAATATTATAATTTAATTAATAATAAAAATTAACAAATATTACAATTTAATTAATAATATAACATAACATAATTTAATTTAATTTCAAAGAAAAAAAAAATAATTTCGAAGAAAAATTTTACAACGAGAAGTAAAATCTACACCGGAAAAACAATGAAATACGTAAACAAAATCAAAATTTAATGTCCGTGCCCGTGTAAAAGAACGTTAAATTCATGCATACGCATGTGTACAAAAACGGAGTCAAAAAGCTGATTGAAAAAGACGCGGGACAAATAGAAAAAAAAAAATGAAAAAAATATGGACATACCGTTTAAAACCACAACCCCTGAAGATTTGAAATTTTACCAAGAAACATCGATATCGGGATAAAATTGATATTTAAAAATCAAGTAATCATTATATATATACACAGGGCGTCCGTAAAGTTCGTGTGCACTTTAAAAAATGTATAACTTTATTCGTATTTGCCTCATTGTAAATGGCATCATTGAACGTGATAATTTCCGCTGAGGTTTGCCTTTGAATTATTCGTAGGATCTCCTCTGCCATGCTGGTTTTGTGGGTCTCCCAAACCTTGAGTGGATCATCCAATCTGTATGTCATCAACTTGATGGAAAATAGCTGGCGCAATTGAATTAGGTATAAATATAGATAGATAGATAGATAGATAGATAGATAGATAGAGAGAGAGAGAGAGAGAGAGAGAGAGAGATAAATAGATAGATAGATACATAGATAGATACGAGCAGATTGAGATAGATTTGAACAGGCGTACATACATAGATAGATAGATTTCAACAAGCTTACATAGATAGATAGATAGATAGATAGATAGATATTTGAATAGGTTTGCGTAGATAGAAAGATAGATGCGAACAAATTGAAATAGATTTGAACAGGTTTACATAGATAGATAGATAGATAGATAGATTTCAACAAGCTTATATATATATATATATATATATATATATATGTAAGCCTATATATGGATATAGATCCGACAGTATGAAGAAAAATATATGGAAAAATCAAACAAAAATCCTAATATGCAATTATGCTGCTTTAATGTTAATATAATGTCAACGTCGGACGTTTCGGTCTAGTAGACCATCTTCAGGACCTATTCATAAAACATAATTAACATTAGACCATATTTAATTCAACAAGAAAAGACGATGGACATAAGAGTAAGACTGATCAAAACAGACAACTGAAATTTTTCAAGATCAGCGTTCCGTTTCAATATGATCACGTCGGCGTCACGTGGGCCATGTTGTGAAAACGTATTCCTAAAATAGAGTATTTTGAATGAAAAATGAAAAGAATTTTATTTTAATCTAAAACTTATATGTACGTTTGTCGAGCATACCTAGATAGATAGATAGATACAGATAGATACGAACAGATTGAAATAGATTTGAACAGATTTACATAGATAGATAGATAGATAGATAGATAATGAACAGACTGAGATAGATAGATAGATAGATAGATAGATATAGATAGATAGATAGATAGATAGATAGATAGATTATGAACAGACTGAGATAGATAGATAGATAGATAGATAGATAGATAGATAGATTGATACGAACAAATTGAGATAGATTTGAACAGATTTACATAGATAGATAGATAGATAGATAGATAATGATCAGACTGAGATAGATAGATAGATAGATAATGATCAGACTGAGATAGATAGATAGATAGATAGATAGATAATGAACAGACTGAGATAGATAGATAGATAGATAGATAATGATCAGACTGAGATAGATAGATAGATAGATAGATAGATAGATAGATAATGAACAGACTGAGATAGATAGATAGATAGATAGATAGATAATGATCAGACTGAGATAGATAGATAGATAGATAGATAATGAACAGACTGAGATAGATAGATAGATAGATTGATACGAACAAATTGAAATAGATTTGAACAGATTTAGATAGATAGATAGATAGATAGATAGATAGATAGATAATGATCAGACTGAGATAGATAGATAGATAGATAGATAGATAGATAATGATCAGACTGAGATAGATAGATAGATAGATAATGATCAGACTGAGATAGATAGATAGATAGATAGATAGATAGATAGATAATGATCAGACTGAGATAGATAGATAGATAGATTATGAACAGACTGAGATAGATAGATGGATAGATAGATAGATAATGATCAGACTGAGATAGATAGATAGATAGATAGATAATGAACAGACTGAGATAGATAGATAGATTATGAACAGACTGAGATAGATAGATAGATAGATAGATAGATAGATAGATAATGATCAGACTGAGATAGATAGATAGATAGATAGATAGATAGATAATGATCAGACTGAGATAGATAGATAATGATCAGACTGAGATAGATAGATAGATAGATAGATAGATTGATAATGAACAGACTGAGATAGATAGATAGATAGATAATGAACAGACTGAGATAGATAGATAGATTATGAACAGACTGAGATAGATAGATAGATAGATATATAGATAGATAGATAGATAGTTTGAAGCACTTAGAAGGTTTGCAGCTATTTCACTTGAGGTTACTGCTTGTGCAATATATTTCATTTGGCGCAGTTTAACCTGTATTGGGCTGATGATAAATGTCTTGCCAGTTCCACCTGGGGCATCGAGGAAGAATAGATCATCTCTTCCACCTTTAATACTCGAAATAATCGTGTTGTAAACACCCAGCTGGTCTTCCATCAATTTGCGTTCGTTATCAGCTGTATACGCCGTCATTTCCTCGATGTCATAGCTGATCTCCCGCATGTACTCAATTGCGAGATTGGTTGCTGCCTGCTCAGATTGAGGTAGGCCAAATGTGGTAGTTCCTAGGCCGTACATAGCTTGCACTCGTGTGTCCAAGTCAACTAATGCCTCATTGTAAATGGCATCATTGAACGTGATAATTTCCGCTGAGGTTTGCCTTTGAATTCTTCGGAGGATCTCCTCTGTCATGCTGGTTTTGTGGGTCACCCAAATCTTGAGAGGATCATCCGATCCATATGTCAACATGATGGAAAATAGCTGGCGAAATTCCATTAGAGATAGATAGATACGAACAGATTGAAATAGATTTGAACAGGCGTACAGAGATAGATAGATAGATAGATAGATAGATAGATAGATAGATAGATAGATAGATAGATATTTGAACAGGTTTGCGTAGATAGAAAGACAGATAGATACGAACAAATTGAAATAGAATTGAACAGATTTACATAGATACATAGATAGATAGATAGATAGATACGAACAGATTGAAATAGATTTGAACAGGCGTACAGAGATAGATAGATAGATAGATAGATAGATAGATAGATAGATAGATATTTGAACAGGTTTGCGTAGATAGAAAGACAGATAGATACGAACAAATTGAAATAGATTTGAACAGTTTTACATAGATAGATAGATAGATAGATAGATAGATAGATAGATAGATATTTGAACAGGTTTGCGTAGATAGAAAGACAGATAGATGGCGAAATTTGGAACGAGTTAATTTTTTGGCAAATTAAACAATTATTTTTTTGCAATGTAAACACACCATGGGGATCGTATTTGAAGAAAGATTATGCTGAATTCATGTGTTAAAGATTTTATTTAGAAAATAATTTGCGATTTGTTCAGATGTTGTCCCCTATGTTTTAAAATCGAACAACATCCATGTTTTTGTGGATTGAATAAACGGAACAAGGTTGTCAGTTGTACGATTTGTTTTGCAAAACTGAACTTTACAATTCCTTTTTGAGCTGCCTTCGTTATTTTAAAAAATGATACAATTCTCCGAGATAATTGAACCAATGATCTTCACGAACAGGAGGAAAAAAAAAAAAAAAAAAAAAAAAAGACGAAAGAAAAGAAAAAGTCTAATAAAGGAAAAAGAGGAAACGAGACAGATAAAGAATTAGAAAGAAAGAAAGAAAGAAAGAAAGAAGAAAGAAAAAGAAAGAAAGAAAAAAGAAAGAAAGAAAAAAGAAAGAAAAAAGAAAGAAAGAAAAAAGAAAGAAAGAAAAAAGAAAGAAAGAAAAAAGAAAGAAAGAAAGAATGAAAGAAAGAAAAAAGAAAAAAGAAAGAAAATAAAAAGACCACATAAAAAGGGATAAGAAATAAAGAGAAAATAGATAATTAAAAAAAAAGAAAAAAAAAACAAGTCTAAAAAAGATAGAAAGAAAGGTTGAAAGAAAGAAATAAAGAAACAGAAACAGAGAAGACGAAAAAAGGACAAACAAAAAGAAGAAAAAGAAAGGTATGAAGAACAGAAAAAATAAATGACAAAAAAAAAAGAAAGAAAGAAAGAAAGTGAGAAAGAAAGAAAGAAAGAAAGATAAATGCACAATAATACAAAGAAAAAGAAACGGAAAATAACTGAAAAAAAAAGAAAAAGACAGAGAAAAAAAGAAAGACGAAAATGTAGTGAAATGAGGAGAGAAAAAGAAGAAAGAAAGAAAAAAAAGAACATTATATGGAAGGAGAAAGAGAAACAAATACATCAAAAGAGAAAGAAATGAAGAAAGAAAGAAAAATATAAGGAAAAGACAGGAAGGAAAAACAGGAACTAAAAATGTTTTTGGCATGATAATGGTACCATTGGAGGCCGCTTACAACAATGCCAAATGTTTCGATGTGCTGATGGGATCATTTGTAGGCCGCGTACAACAATGCCAAATGTTTCGATGTGCTGATGGCATCATTTGGAGGCCGCTTACAACAATGCCAAATGTTTCGATGTGCTGATGGCATCATTTGGAGGCCGCTTACAACAATGCCAAATGTTTCGATGTGCTGATGGGATCATTTAGAGGCAGCTTACAACTATTGCCAGATTTTTCGACGTGCTGATGGCATCATTTGGAGGCCGCTTACAACAATGCCAAATGTTTCGATGTGCTGATGGCATCATTTGGAGGCCGCTTACAACAATGCCAAATGTTTCGATGTGCTGATGGCATCATTTGGAGGCCGCTTACAACAACGCCAAATGTTTCGATGTGCTGATGGCATCATTTGGAGGCCGCTTACAACAATGCCAAATGTTTCGACATGCTGATGGATCATTTGGAGGACGCTTACAACAATCTCAAATGTTTCGACGTGCTAATGGCATCATTTGGAGGCGCTTACAACAATGCCCAATGTTTCCTCATAAGTAAACGGCTAATATTATCTTTATCGTTACCATTAGGCAACCCCTGGAGAATAGGTCTAACATGTTGGGCTGTGGTGTCTTTGGCAGAGAGTTTTGTATGAGGTGCAATTATCCCCTGCGGTTTTTTTTTTAACGATTTAAAATTCAGTGTATTCATTCTACTAGATTAGCTGCTGCCCAAGGCTTGCGACACCAGTCAATCTGCTGTCTGACTTATAGGCTAAAGGGCAAGAACATTTTTGGTTGGCCAAAAAGTTTGTCCTCATTCTTCTGTAAGTTCCGTGTCCCTAAAGAATATCAGTAATCAGGGCTCCCCATGTCTTTATGGTCCGTGTAATTCTTAGTAAGTTTTGTTTTTTTGTTACTTCCTCCAATCCCTATTATACCAATGAGTATTCAAGTCAATCAAGTATGTGACCTCGTCGTTGCTCACATATTCGGTCCATAGTATCCTCATCATCCTTCTGTAGAAATTTCAACTGCCTCTTCCTGATGTTAAGTATAAGTTTCCTTTTTGTTTCCATTTTCTCTAAAAACTCGTCGTTGTTCACATGTTCGGTCCATGGTATCCTCAGCATCCTTCTGTAGAAATTTCAACTGCCTCTTCCTGATGTTAAGTAGAAGTTTCCTTTTCGTTTCCATTTTCTCTAAAAACTCGTCGTTGTTCACATGTTCGGTCCATGGTATCCTCAGCATCCTTCTGTAGAAATTTCAGCTGCCTCTTCCTGATGTTAAGTATAAGTTTCCTTTTCGTTTCCATTTTCTCTAAAAACTCGTTGCTCACATGTTCGGTCTATGGTATCCTCATCATCCTTCTGTAGAAATTTCAATTGCCTCTTCCTGATGTTAAGTATAAGTTTCCTTTTTGTTTCCATTTTCTCTAAAACCTCGTCGTTGCTCACATGTTCGGTCTATGGTATCCTCATCATCCTTCTGTAGAAATTTCAACTGCCTCTTTCTGATGTTAAGTAGAAGTTTCCTTTTTGTTTCCATTCTCTCTAAAACCTCGTCGTTGCTCACATGTTCAACCCATGGTATCCTCAGCATCCTTCTGTAGAAATTTCAACTGCCTCTTCCTGATGTTAAGTAGAAGTTTCCTTTATGTTTCCATTTTCTCTAAAACCTCGTCGTTGCTCACATGTTCAACCCATGGTATCCTCAGCATCCTTCTGTAGAAATTTCAACTGCCTCTTCCTGATGTTAAGTATAAGTTTCCTTTTTGTTTCCATTTTCTCTAAAACCTCGTCGTTGCTCACATGTGCGGTCCATGGTATCCTCAGCATCCTTCTGTAGAAATTTCAACTGCCTCTTCCTGATGTTAAGTATAAGTTTCCTTTTCGTTTCCACGTTCTCTAAAACCTCGTCGTTGCTCACATGTTCGGTCCATGGTATCCTCAGCATCCTTCTGTGAAATTTCAACTGCCTCTTCCTGATGTTAAGTATAAGTTTCCTTTTCGTTTCCATTTTCTCTAAAACCTCGTCGTTGCTCACATGTTCGGTCCATGGTATCCTCAGCATCCTTCTGTAGAAATTTCAACTGCCTCTTCCTGATGTTAAGTATAAGTTTCCTTTTCGTTTCCACGTTCTCTAAAACCTCGTCGTTGCTCACATGTTCGGTCCATGGTATCCTCAGCATCCTTCTGTAGAAATTTCAACTGCCTCTTCCTGATGTTAAGTATAAGTTTCCTTTTCGTTTCCATTTTCTCTAAAACCTCGTCGTTGCTCACATGTTCGGTTCATGGTATCCTCAGCATCCTTCTGTAGAAATTTCAACTGCCTCTTCCTGATGTTAAGTATAAGTTTCCTTTTCGTTTCCACGTTCTCTAAAACCTCGTCGTTGCTCACATGTTCGGTCCATGGTATCCTCAGCATCCTTCTGTAGAAATTTCAACTGCCTCTTCCTGATGTTAAGTATAAGTTTCCTTTTCGTTTCCACGTTCTCTAAAACCTCGTCGTTGCTCACATGTTCGGTCCATGGTATCCTCAGCATCCTTCTGTAGAAATTTCAACTGCCTCTTCTTGATGTTAAGTATAAGTTTCCTTTTTGTTTCCATTTTCTCTAAAACCTCGTCGTTGCTCACATGTTCGGTCTATGGTATCCTCAGCATCCTTCTGTAGAAATTTCAAATACCTCTTCCTGATGTTAAGTATAAGTTTCTTTTTCGTTTCCATTTTCTCCAAAACCTCGTCGTTGCTCACATGTTCAACCCATGGTATCCTCAGCATCCTTCTGTAGAAATTTCAACTGCCTCTTCCTGATGTTAAGTATAAGTTTCCTTTTCCTTTCAATTTTCTCTAAAACCTCGTCGTTGCTCACATGTTCAGTCAATGGTATCCTCAGCATCCTTCTGTAGAAATTTCAACTGCTTCTTCCTGATGTTAAGTATAAGTTTCCTTTTTGTTTCCATTTTCTCTAAAACCTCATCGTTGTTCACATGTTCGGTCCATGGTATCCTCAGCATCCTTCTGTAGAAATTTCAACTGCCTCTTCCTGATGTTAAGTATAAGTTTCCTTTTCGTTTCCATTTTCTCTAAAACCTCGTCGTTGCTCACATGTTCGGTCCATGGTATCCTCAGCATCCTTCTGTAGAAATTTCAACTGCCTCTTCCTGATGTTAAGTATAAGTTTCCTTTTCGTTTCCACGTTCTCTAAAACCTCGTCGTTGCTCACATGTTCAGTCAATGGTATCCTCAGCATCCTTCTGTAGAAATTTCAACTGCCTCTTCCTGATGTTAAGTATAAGTTTCCTTTTTGTTTCCATTTTCTCCAAAACCTCGTCGTTGCTCACATGTTCGGTCTATGGTATCCTCAGCATCCTTCTGTAGAAATTTCAAATACCTCTTCCTGATGTTAAGTATAAGTTTCTTTTTCGTTTCCATTTTCTCTAAAACCTCGTCGTTGCTCACATGTTCAACCCATGGTATCCTCAGCATCCTTCTGTAGAAATTTCAACTGCCTCTTCCTGATGTTAAGTATAAGTTTCCTTTTCCTTTCAATTTTCTCTAAAACCTCGTCGTTGCTCACATGTTCAGTCAATGGTATCCTCAGCATCCTTCTGTAGAAATTTCAACTGCTTCTTCCTGATGTTAAGTATAAGTTTCCTTTTTGTTTCCATTTTCTCTAAAACCTCATCGTTGTTCACATGTTCGGTCCATTGTATCCTAAGCATCCTTCTGTAGATCCGCATTTCTGTTGTTTTAAGTCTCTTCATCTTTGAGGAGAGTGTTCAGCGTTTGCTGCCATACACCGAACCAATAACTATTACACACACACACACACAGACAATTTACATTATATATGTTTTTACTCATGTTCACGCAATACAAGGCCCATGGCCACTCAAGATAGAGTTTTAGAGATGTAGAACTGAAGCAGACAGAAGGAACCGGAAACCCAATCCTAAACATGAAACAATGGATAAACCTCTACTCCTGTTCGATCCGCACAATAAGAGAACCTATCTACTCCTGTTAATTTATATATATATATAAAGTTTTTCATGCTATCCTCGGAATCCTTCTGTTGATCCGCATTTCTGTTGTTTTAAGTCTCTTTATCTTCGAGGAGATTGTCCAGCGTTTATATATATATATATATATATATATATATATATATATATATATATGTGTGTGTGTGTGTGTGTGTGTGTGTGTGTGTATGTATATAATATCTGTGTGTGTGTGTGTGTGTGTATGTATGTATGTATATAATATGTGTGTGTGTGTGTATGTTTTGAACACTAAAAATATTGTGAAATTAAAAAATTCATTTTTCAGACACACTGGGTTGTATATTAATATTTGTCTTGTTTTATTATTTCAATTAGATTCCTCGACTAGTTTCTCTGGCCAACATGCCCATCATCAGGAGAAAAAAAATCTGCTTGTTAGTAACAGTGAACTACAGGAATGAATGACTTTCTGAAGAAAATGAATTTTATCAGTAGTTTTCATGTTTTTTAGAGGTTAATTTTGGACAGTCCTTGTGATGGTCATCTTTTGAGTTGTTTTTTTAAGACAGACGCTGAATAGATTCATGCTACCCTGAATTGCCTAGGTCATTTTGACAGTTTTATTGGTTCCTGGGAAGGGGATGTGTCTGTGTTAAGTGTATGTTATCATTTCGTTCGACGGTAGTGTGTATGAAGTGTGTAAGTGTATATATTTGTATGGATGTGTGTATAAGTGTGAGACCTCACCACCTCCGTAAGCTTATATATATATATATATATATATATATATATATATATATTAATCATGTAACACCAAGCAAGACAACAAAGCCACTAACACGCGGGACGGGCGTTTACTGAGTGTGAAGGACTATAAGAAAAACTTTATTTAGGAGCTTGAGCAATAAAAGAAAAGAAAAATATTTGATTATAAAGGATAACAGTTAATTTCACTTCCGCCACTTCATTTATAATTCTTAATTTTTTTATGTTGCAGGGACCTCAGCGTGAACAGAATATCGCAACTGCCAAATTATGCGTTTGCACATTTACCTCACCTCGAAGAACTGTAAGTACAGCAACTATTTTCATGTTTTTTTTTTAATTATTTCATACCAAACACAGTAACACAGCTATTAACGCGGGTGAAAGTATATGAGAAAAAATGTAAAACAATAATTGAATAATTGTTACTTTCCTTTTCTGTACTCCCCTTTTTTGTTAATCACCATTTTGTTACTCTCCTTTTTAGTTACTCTCCTGATTTTACTCTCCTTTTTTGTTACTCTCCTTTTTTGTTACTTTCCTTATTTTACTCTCCTTTTTTGTTACTCTCCTTTTTTGTTACTCTCCTTTTTGTTACCCTCTTTTGTTGTTAATCTCCTTTTTTTAGTCTCCTTTTGGATACTCACCTTTTTGTTACTCTCCCTTGCGTTACTTTCCTTTTTTGTTACTCTCCTTTTTATAGTCTCCTTTTTGATACTCATCTTTTTGTTACTCTTCTTTGCATTACTCTCCTTAGCGTTACTCTCCTTTTTTTTATTCTCCTTTTTTGCTACTCTCCTTTTTTTGTTATTCTCCTTTTTTGCTACTCTCCTTTTGGTTACTCTCCTTTTTTGTTACTCTCCTTTTTGTTGCTCTCCTTTATGTTACTCTCTTTTGTTGTTACTCTCCTTTTTATACTTTTTTCTACTTCCTTTTTCTATTCTCTTTTCTACTCTCCTTTTTGCTATTTTCCTTTTTGTTATTCTCCTTTTTTGTTACTCTCCTTTTTGTTACTCTCCTTTTTTGTTACACTCCTTGTTACTCTCTTTTTTTTACTCTCGTTTTTGTTACTCTCTTTTGTTGTTACTCTCCTTTTTATAGTCTCCTTTTTGATACTCACCTTTTTGTTACACTCCTTTTTTGTTACTCTCCTTTTTCTACTCTCTTTTTTCTACTCTCCTTTTCCTACTCTCTTATATACTCTCCTTTTTGTTATTTTCCTTTTTTATAGTCTCCTTTTTGATACTCACCTTTTTATTACTCTCCTTTTTTACTCCCCTTTCTTGTTGCTCTCCTTTTTTGTTATTCACTATTTTTGGTACATTTCTTTTTAGTTCTTCTCCCTTTTATTTTGAACCTTGTTTTAATCGCTATTATTAAATTTTGTACCGTTTTTTTTATTCATTTTCACTAATCATTTCACACCAATGTGATAATGTCACGGAGACGCACTTTGATTATTGAGGATTGAAAGAAAGTGAGAAAACTTTAGTGGGGAGAAAGGACAATAAAAGAACGGATTTCAGAAAGGCATCAGATAGTCATTGATGTTGCATTTAAAATGATGAAGATAGTAGTTAATCTGAAAGCAAGAATTCAGAAGCGAATAGTGCGAGAGAAAAAAAATCTGTTAGCACAGAAATTACGGTTACATCTAGCAATTTCAACTGCAAAAAGATGAGACCTAACTGCCAATCTACAAGTATGTTTAAATTCGTAATATCGAGAAACCATTAGATAAATTATCATTAAGATATTTAGAAGATCATGACGGCTGTGGAAAAGTGACTGAAGCCTTGATGCCAGGTAAGGGCCGATAACATTACAGATTCTGATTTGTATTTTATCAAGATTCTCTCAATAGACAGCAGAAGCACTGGACTAGATATAGCAGATATATTAAATATATGGACGAATGGTAGACTTATAAATGTGTAAGATAATTTTGGGCGGGAAAAATGTCTAGTACGGCACAGTGAACCAATAAGCAGCAGACCATGGCAACGGAAAACTTCAGCCCGAGAAGGCACCTAGAAGTACTCTCATGGAGGTTAGCCTCAGCCATGCTGATTGAAGGGAAAAAGTTTACCTCAGAAAATTAAAAGGAGTTGTTAGAATAGACATGTCATTTCTTGCCCCAGTTAACAACGGATTGTAGGTTATCTTTGAGATCAGCTGCTAACGTGGGCTTATCGAGCCAATCACACTTATCATTAAGAAAGTAGTAAATAGTTGTGTAATAAGCATAGATAACGTGAAGAGAAATGATGACATAGGGAGGGCCGTAATATAAAAAAGTGATGAAACTTTTAAAACTTACTGTAGAGTACTTACACTATTTACATTATTCGGACTTTTCTCTCTCATCTTCATTGCCATATTCAGAACATTTCGGCCGTTATACGCTACGGTCTTCTTCAGGTGGTTGGATCTCTGAGATGAGGTATTATGATTACTTGCATTACTGACATTATTCGGATTGTTATCCTCATCTTCACAACATTCCTCAAGAACACATGGCCAAGTAGATAAAGACGTTGGTTAGTGACTAGATCCAAAGACTTGTGAATTCAATACCGGGCCACAGCAGTGGGGAACCAAGACTTGGAGAGTTGAGTTAAAGGGAAATAACTGAGACATCTAGAAGAGGCATGGTACGCGGAACTAGAACTATCTATCTCGGTGGACGAAATAAAAGTTTCGGTTCGAAATTCCAATACATCTGAAGAAGGCCGGAGCGTACAACGGCCGAAACGTTATGAATATGGCAATGACGATGATGAGGATAACAGTCCGAATAATGTAAATAATGCAAGTAATCATAATACCTCATCTCAGAGATCTAATCACCTGAAGATGGCCGGAAGGTACAACGGCCTAAACGTTGTGAATATGACAATGAAGATAATGAGGATAACAGTTCAAATAATGTAAATAATATAAGTAATCATAATACCTCATCTCAGAGATATAGACAGTTACTGGTTTTATTTTTTCAATTAATTTATTTCAAGCTTTTAAAAAGAATTAAGCTTTTAAAATCATTAAAAGTGAAACTTACCCGAGAAAGTTTATCCGTAGTGTCAAGAAAATAGCTGCGTAATTAATTAATGTTGCTATTTCATTGGTTCTGATTTCTGTGTGAATAAGCTCGGAGATTTCATCTCTACATTGTCGCGTGTAAGAAAGAATACAGATTTTGAAATCATTATAACTAAAAATATATCCTGAGGAAGCTAACACGAGTCATACCGCCTATTAATTTTCTCATTGTATTGGTAAAAATTTCTGCATGAGTAAGCTAGGATATTTCTATATAGAATTAACTCTATTATTCTATGTAAGAAAAACTTCTAAATTTCAAATCTTTTCATGTAAAAATAACCAATGCTGATCAAAGAATGACGACCATATTTAAGTAATTCTGCTCATTATATTTATTTGGGGCAAACTTGTATTTTTATCTTTTCAAAGAAGTCTCTTGTTGGACGTAGGAAAGAATAAAAAAAAAAGTATTAAAAATCATTGAAAGTAGAAATAACAAGTTAACACACACCACACTGTCAAAAAATGGTGGGAATATTTAAGGCATATTGTAATTGTATTGATTGTGTTTTCTGTATAAGTAAGCTAGTTTTTTTTTTCATCTACACAATTAACTCTATTGTATTTCTGTAAGAAATAATTCAGAATTTAAAATCATTAAAATACAAATAAAATAAGAAAGTTGACAGAATCCGTACCGTGAAAAAATGGCGGCCATAATTAAGTCATTTTGCAATTGCATTGGTTATGATTGCTGTATAAATAAGCTAGTATTTTTATGTATACACTTAACTCTATTATTTTATGTAAGAAAGAATACAGAATTTAAAATAATGTAAAGTAAAAATTAATTCTAGAAAGTTAACACAGCCAGTAATGTTAAAAATGGCGGCCATAATTAAGTCATTTTGCAATTGCATTGGTTATGATTGCTATATAAATAAGCTAGTATTTTTAGGCATACAATTAACTGTATTATTTTATGTAAGAAAGAATACAGAATTTAAAATAATGAAAAGTAGAAATAATCCGAGAAAGTTAACACAGACAGTAATGTTAAAGATCAATGGGGAGGCAGAAAGACGTATAACTGTGTTTCTTAAGCTGCAGCTGATAAGATATGGCACAAGGATCTATTTGAACTGAAGAAATAATTCAGAATTTAAAATCCTTAAAATTAGAAATAACGCAAGAAATTTAGCACAACGCGTACAGTAAAAAATGGCGGCCATAATTAAGTCATTTGCATTGGTTATCTTTGCTGTATAAGTAAGCTAGTATTTTTATGTATACAATTATTTTATGTAAGAAATAATTCAGAATTTAAAATCATTTAAAGTAAAAATGTTCAGAGAATGCAAAGATGATCCGTATCGCTCAAAAATGGCGGCCATATTGAAATTGTGTTCCTATTATATATGCTGAGCAATTTTCTACTTTTATGTTTTCTATGAAGTCTCTTGTTGTCTGTAAGAAAAAATTAAGCTTTTAAAATTATTAAAAGTAAAAATACTTAAAGAACGCTAACTCAACAGAGATCATAAAAAAATGGCTATTTTAAAATAATTTTTCTATTGTAAGTTTTATATTTTCTGCATGTGAAATCTAAAATTTATATATTGTGGTCTTTTATCGTGTGTAAGTAAGAAATATTTGTTTTTTACTCATTAAAAGGAAAAATTTCTCAAGGAAGCTAATGCGCTCCATAAGGTCAAAACATGACGGCCATATATAAGTAACTAGCAGTAGAGCCCGGCGTTACCCGGGATATAACAGTAAGAGATAGATCAAGTATCGACCATCATAAAGACTGAAAAATAAAATAGACAAAGATTATTGTTTAAGGTTGACGGACACGCATGTCTTAATTAGTTTTTTTTTTACGAATTGGTCAATTGCTTTCAATCGTTATGAGTCTACCGATTGAATAGAATTTTATTATAAACAATTGTCTCGTAAATGGAATTTTAAAAGCATTCTGAATGTAAAAATAAAGAAAAAAGTGTGCAAGACAATAAGAAACACTACCTGCCAAAGAAAAAGTGAAGTTTTGTTGAAATCGGTTGAAAAAAGTAGGAAATCCGATCCCATATATAAACGAACACACACACACACACACACACACACACACACACACACACACACACACACAACCAAACAACCAACCTGGGTTTTTTAATAAGTACAACTCGATAACTCGATATAAGTATAACTCGATATGAGTTGTCTCCCTTTCATTCTTGCGATGCCTCTTAATCGTGTTTTCAAATTGATTTCGTGCAAAAACAATTGTGTTTTTCCAAATTTTGGCGCTGTCAGAACCACCGCAAGGTAATTTTACGTAGTCCTGTGAAATTTTGTTGAAACCAGTTGAAAAATGTAGGAAATCCGATCCAATATATAAACGTACACACACACACACACACACACACACACACACACACACACACACACACACACAATCTGCGTTTTATAATAAGTAAGATTATGTAACAGCAGTAGTTATATTTCCTGTACAAGTAATCTAGGATTTTATCGATATGATTAACTCTATAGTCAAATGTAAGAATGAACTCATTATATTTGAAAGCAATCATAGAAAATGAACGTATAGAGCACGCAAAATGTCTGCCATGTTCGAGTTTACTTGAGATCCCTACCGATTCTTTGTAAACCAAGATTTTCTGTTACAGACGGTAGCTAGATACTCACAAGGATTTAAAAAAAAAAAAAAGATTGATAAAGGGGGGATGAAACGTAGGGTTAGAGACCATCTAGCGGAATAGGGGTGGATTGGTCTCTAAAGTTATAAAAAGCCCCTGTAAGGACCTGTAGTATAATAACAGCACCAGCGGTTTATATCTCTCTATATTTCTGAGATGAGGTATTATAGCTATTTACACTATTTACATCGTTCGGACGCTTGTCCTCATCTTTATTGCCATATTCATAACGTTGCGGCCGTTGTACGCTTCGGCCTTCTTCAGGGCCTGTCTTTATTTCTGCGATAAGGTAGTGCAACTATTTACACTATTTACATTGTTCGGACTCTTATCCCTATCTTTATTTTCATATTCACGTCGTTTCGACCGTTGTACGCTCAGGCCTTCTTCAGGACCTGTCTATATTTCTGAGATGAGGTATTGTAACTATTTACACTGTTTACATTCTTTGGACTCTTGTCCTCATCTTTATTGTCATATTCACGACGTTTCAGCGGTTGTACGCTGCGGCCTTCTTCAGGATATTTCTATATTTTTGAGATGCACTATTTATATCGATCGGACTGTTGTCCTCATCTTTATTGTCCTATTCACGACGTTGCGGCCGTTGTACGGTCACTTTTTCAGTTAATTCCCTTTTAGTAACTAAACTCTCCAAATTTTTGTTCACCTCTGCTCGGTCTGGTATTGAACTCACGACTCTTCGGGTCAATCACTGGATTATTTTAACCAACACTGGGCCATATATTCGGTTCGAAATTTCAACGTTGACGATGGCCGGAGCTTACAACGACCGAAACGTCTTGAATAATGACAATAAAGATGAGGATAACAGTCCGAACAATGTAAATAGTTTAAAATAAGAACTCTAATATTAAAATATTCTTAAAAATAAAGGGAAAGAGAGAGATAAAGACAAAGAGAGAGAAAAGAGAGAGAGAGAAAGAGAGAGAAAGAAAGAGAGAGAAAGAAAGAGAGAGAAAGAAAGAGAAAGAGAGTGAAAAAGAGAGAGAAAGAAGGGAGAAAAAGAAACAAAGAAACAAAGAAAGAGAGAAAAAGACGTAGAGAGAAAAAGAGAGAGAGAGAGAGAAAGGAGAGAGAAAGAGAAAAAGAGAGAGAGAAAGAGAGAAAGAAAGAAAGAAAGAGAAAGAGAGGTAGACAATGAAAAAGAGAGAGAAAGAAGGGAGAGAAAGAAACAAAGAGAGAAAAAGACGTAGAGAGAAAGGAGAGAGAAAGACAAAAGAGAGAGAGAGAAATAGAGAGAGAAAGAAAGAGAAAGAGAGGTAGAGAGTGAAAGAGAGAGAGAAAGGAGGGAGTGAAAGAAAGAAAGAAACAAAGAAAGAGAGAAAAAGAGGTAAAGAGAAAAAGAGAGAGAGAGGAAGGAGACAGACAAAGAGAAAAAGAAAGAGAGGTAGAGAGAGAAAGGGAGAGAGAAAAAGAGAGAGAAAGAGAAAAGGAGAGAGAAAGAGAGAGAGAAAGAGAGAGAGAAAGAGAGAGAGAAAGAGAGAGAGAAAATGAGAGAGATAAAGAAAGAGAGAACGAAAGAGAAAGCGAAAGAGAGAGAGAAAGCGATAGAGAGAGAAAGAGAGAGATAGAGAAAAAGTGAGAGAGAGAAAAAAGAGAGATAATGTGAGGGAGAGAGAGAAAGAGAAAGAAAAGTGAGAGAGAGAAAAAAGAGAGATAATGCGAGGGAGAGAGAGAAAGAGAGAGAGAGAGAAAGAGAGAGAGATAGTGAGAAATACAAAAAGAGAGATATCCTCATTATGATGAATTGCTTTATTCTTATAAATACTACATTTTGTTCTTTATTTTATTGCAGTAAACTTGGTTCAAATCTCTTGGAGACGCTACCACCATACGTGTTTTATAATTTAGAAAAACTCGCCATTCTGTAAGTATCCTTTGACTATCAAGAACCCGAATCCTTTTAACTTTAACGCCCCCAAAACGAAACTGCTCTCTATTACTCACCATAGGGAACCATCCCTGCCCTCCATTAGAATGTCTGACGCTCATCTCCACGAGAGCACCTCTTTGCGACTGCACAGCTGATCTGAGATGGAACAAATACATTGAGTCAATAGCTTCGCCAACCGCAAGGAAAGTTGGCTCCCTGTGCCGCGCCAGGAAATTTTTCTCCCCGGAATCAATCCTTCAAATCTACAAATCAACCATTCGCCCTTGCATGGAGTATTGCTGCCATATATGGTCTGGAGCCCCTTCTGTTTGTCTCATGGTCCTTGATAAGATCCAGAGACGGATATGCAATGTAATTGGCCCTCATCTGGCATCTCGTCTGCAGTCTTTCTCTCACAGACCTGCCATCGCCTCCCTCTGTCTTTTTTTTACAAATACTTTAAATGGTAACTGCTCCAAAGAGCTGATTTCGCTGGTTCCCAGACTTCATGAATTTAAGCTTTCTACTAGGATGGCATCTCGCTCTCGCCCTTTTACTGTCGAAACTGTTAAATGTAGCCGTCTCTTCTACTCCATGTTTGACCTGTGGAACTCCCTCCCCGTTTCCCGTTTCCCTGATAACTGTAATCTCCAACTATTCAAATGTAATGTCAATCAACGTCTCCAGATCCCTTGATCTATCCCCTATCCTTCTCTTCATCCTTTCCTCTAGCTCTAACCCTGTGTAACCCTTTGCGTGCCACTAGGCTTCCCGAGTTGCTTGGGTTGTAACGCTTAAATATATATATATATATATATATATATATATATATAGTCGACTCTCCAGTCGAGATTCGACGTATGAGGGTCAAGCAGATCAGTTTCCAGGAAACCGACAGCGGCACATGAGATTTGATTTTAGTGGTGAAGGTTTCGTGTAGGACCATCCAGACTTTTTGAAGGGACGAATACAGAGACCTGGTACACCGAATGCAACAAGGTCCCCAAACGACCCTCCGCAGGTTTTGAATTCAGAGTTTTCCTTCTTCTAGACCAGTTGCCATCAAAGGTTATAGAACCCAGTCTGTCCTGCTATTTTACACATAGCTGGAGTGAGAAAAGGAGGATTCACACCTTTCCCAAGGGTATTAGCACGTAAGAGAATGTAATTCCTCAATCCAAGCCGCTATCCATTGCTCCATCGTGCGCGTGTGTATATATATATATATATATATATATATATATATATATATATATAGTTAACCAAAACTCTGTTCGTTTAAGTAAAAACACATATAAATACGTTTCAATTTTTCTTTATTACGCAACATGTATTATTTAATTCCATATTCCTTAAGGCTATCGGTAATCATGTCTTTTCATAAATTCCTTGTTTATATTCCCGACTAATTATCATGACATCTTCGGATATTTAGTGGAATGGTTTCCTGTAACATCTTAACTGTTTATAATTCATAGTATTTGTTCTAGATTAGCTGCCACCCCAAGGATATCAACATCAGTCTGTCTACTATTTGACAGAAAGGTGAAAGAGAAACATTTTTGGTTGGCCCCAAAATTTGTTCTTATTCTTCTGTAAAATCCGTGTCCCCTCAGGATATAGTTTCTCCACAACTTCCGGTCCCTTTTTGCTCTTAATAAACTTTGCCTTTCTAGTATTTCTTTTAAACCCTGTTCCGCAATACATTTGGTCAAGCTCAATTTTTTTTTATGTGCCTGTCTTCTCAGGTGATCATGGCTCTCCACAACTTCCGGTCCCTTTTTGCTCTTAATAAACTTTGTCTTTCTGGTATTTCTTTTAAACCCTGTTCTGCAATACATTTAGTCAAACTCATTCTTTTTCTTCTATGTGACAGTATCCTCAGGTGATCATGGCTCTCCACAACTTCTGGTCCCTTGTAGCATTTAATAAACTTTGTCCTTCGGGTAATTCTTTTAAACTCTGTTTCGCAATACATTTAGTCAAGCTCATTCTTCTTCTTCTATGTGCCTGTCTCCTCAGGTGGTTATGGCTCTCCACAACTTCCGGTCCCTTGTAGCTCTTAATCAACTTTGTCTTTCGGGTATTTCTTTTAAACCCTGCTCCGCAATACATTTAGTCAAACTCATTCTTCTTCTATGTGCCTGTCCTCTTAGCTGATCATGGCTCTCCACAATTTCCAGATTCTCGTGGCTCTTAATAAACTTTGTCTTTCCGGTATTTCTCTTAAGCCCTGTTGCGCCATCCATTTAGTCAACTTATTTTCCTTCCATATGCGTCTCCCCTCAGGTGATCATGGCTCTCTACAGTTTCCTGCCACTTGTAGCTCTTAATAAAATTTGTCTTTCTGTTATTTCTACTAAACCTTGTTCCACCATCCATTTACTAAAGTTTATTAAGTATGTGATGCGTACATCTTGTACATATTGACCAACCCAATCTGTTGTTCAATCAGAGCCTTTAAGTTTTCAATTTTGTTTATTTTCTTGACTAAAAACAGTTTTTAAAATAATTTTATAGGCAATTTTATAGACAGTTCATTTGAACTTTATTGAGAGATATATTACCTTTACATATTGGCCAAACGAATATGTTCTTTAATCAGAGCCATAAAGTTTCCAGTGTTGTTTTTCTTGGCGGAAGATAATTTTAACATAATCCAGAAGATTGTTTGGGATCGTTGTGTTGTTGAATGTTTAATTCTTTTCCAAATATGCATATACCATGAACACGATGATATAAAATCTCTTTGCAAAAGTCGAAGGATATTGTTCAGTTTTATTATTCGTTTGAACGGAATCAAATCTCCAGACGTTTTAGTAATCTTTAAAAAAATGCTAAGACGTTAAGGTTGAAAACCAAATATACTGGTTTATTTTTACAAAATATTCGTAATTTAGCAAAATGAATTGTAAACAGACGAAATCAAATATGAAGTTTTTGAAAAAAATATGATGTTTCTCATACCAAACATTTGTAATTTAGCAAAATGAGTTGTAGACAGACGAAATCAAATATGAATTTTTGAAAAAAATATAATGTTTCTCCTTACCAAATACTCGTAATTTAGCAAAATGAATTGTAAACAGACAAAATCAAATATGACCTTTTTGAAAAAAATATAATGTTTCTAATACAAAATATTCGTAATTTAGTAAAATAAATTGTAGACAGACGAATTCAAATATAAATTTTTTGGTCATAAAAGAAGCAAGGAGAAAAAACTAAAAACTAAAAACAAATACACTGTAGTTACTGAAATTCTATCTTTTACTTTAAAAAAAGTTTTGTTTGTTTTGTTTTACGGCATATCAACATTCATTGTTTTTTTTAAATGCCGACAAGATTTCTATTACTGATAATAATAATTTTTCCAACAATGTATGCTGGTAATATTTTTATTCCTTCAAAAATATATTGCTGGTAATAATTTTTTTTCCATCAGTAACTTAGTGGGGGATGGGGGTTAAATAGATATCTACTTGATTGTTATACACCCCCTTTCACCTGCAACCCGCTGATCTAAGTCTGTTTTTCACAGTTGACAGTCACACACTTGTTGTTGTCGAGAGAAATTATGTTCAGCTGTCAACTCTGGAGCAGTTTTCCTTTTATTTCTTTTCCTCTCAATAATGAAGTCTTTCTCTTCAGCAGCAGTTGTCACTTTTGGTGGGGTTATTGGTGAAAACAAAATTAATGTTTCTCATACAAAATATTCATAATTTAACAAAACATATTGTGAACACTATTTACATTATTCAGACTTTTGTCCTCATCTTTGTCGCCATATATATGTGTATATGTGCGTATGTGTGGGTGTGTACCAATAAATGTAAAAGAAAAACTTAACTAAGCTGATAAGTTGGGATTTTATCAAACGGAAAGTCGTGGAGAGAAATTAAGTTCAGCTGTCAACTCTGGAGCAGTTTTCCTTTTATTTCTTTTCCTTTCAATAATGAAGCTTTTCTCTTCAGCTGCAATTGTCATTTTTGATTCTCCATCTCTTTTTCTGTCAACATCTGCGCCAGTTTCTAATTGACTTTGTAACAAATATTGCATCCCATCTTCTTTGGCAATTTGACTTTGAGTCTAGCTTTATTTGAATAAGATTTCAATTTGTATCCTCACCTCAATTCTTAGCTGCTTTGCTTTTGTCATTTTGTGTAAATTACGTTGAAATAAAAGGTAAATAAAAAATAAAATGAAAATAGATTTATTATCGCACAATCTTAATTTTCTTCAAACAGTACCACTTATATATGTTTTGTTTCCAACATAAGTCAATGTTGACTTAACATTTACAACCCGTATTAATATTTAACTTAGTAGAATATTTTGGTAATCTTGAAAGTCTATTGAGGGGTGATTGGTGAAAACAAAATTAATGTTTCTCATACAAAATATTCATAATTTAACAAAACATATTGTGAACACTATTTACATTATTCAGGCTTTTGTCCTCATCTTTGTCGCCATATATATATGTATGTGTGTGTGTGTGTACGAATAAATGTAAAAGAAAAACTTAACTTAGCTGATAAGTTGGGATTTTATCAAACGGAAAGTCGTGGAGAGAAATTAAGTTCAGCTGTCAACTCTGGAGAAGTTTTCCTTTTATTTCTTTTCCTTTCAATAATGAAGCTTTTCTCTTCAGCAGCAATTGTCATTTTTGATTCTCCATCTCTTTTTCTGTAAACATTTGCACCAGTTTCTAATTCCTTTTGTAACAAATATTGCATCCCATCTTCTTGGCAATTTGACTTTGAGACTAGCTTTATTTGAATAAGATTTCAATTTGTACCCTCAATCTTAGCTGCTTTGATTTCGCTATTTTGTGCAAATTACGTTGAAATAAGAGATAAATAAAAAATAAATTTATCAAAATACACTTATGGCACAATTTTTAGTTTTCTGCAAACACTGACAATTATATATGTTTGCTTCCAAAATTCGTCAATGCTGACTTAACATTTACAACCTGTATTAATATTTAATATAATTGAACATTTCGTTAATTTTAAAAGTCCACTGAGGTGTTAATGATGAAAACTAAATATAATGTTTCTCATACAAATATTCGTAATTTAGAAAAATATATTGTGGACAGACGAATCGAAATTTAAACTTTTTGGTTGTATGAGGACAGAAAAATAAAAGCAAATATACTGCAGTTACGGAAATTTAATCTTTTACTTTAAAACGATGCAAATATATCTCATTTTAAGGTGTTTTTTAAGGAAATATTCATAATTTAACAAAATGAATTTTAGATATACGAATTCAAAAATAAACATGCTGATCTAAGTTTGTTTTTCACAGTTGACAGTGACACACAGTTGTTGTCGAGAGAAATTAAGCTCAGCTGTCAACTCTGGAGCAGTTTTCTTTCTATTTCTTTTCCTTTCAATAATGAAGTCTTTCTCTTCAGCAGCAATTGTCATTTTTGATTCTCCATCTCTTTTTCTGTTAACATCTGCGCCAGTTTCTAATTGCCTTTGTAACAAATATTGCATCCCATCTTCTTGGCAATTTGTCTTTGAGACTAGCTTTTGAATAAGATTTCAATTTGTATCCTCAATCTTAGCTGCTTTGATTTTGCCATTTTGTGCAAATTACGTTGAAATAAGAGATAAATAAAAAATAAATTTATCAAAATACACTTATTATGGCACAATCTTTAGTTTTCTTCGAACAATAACACTTATATATGTTTTGCTTCCAACATTAGTCAATGCTGACTTAACATTTACAAATCTGTATTAATATGTAACTTAGTAGAATATTTGGTAATATCAAAAAGTCCACTGAGGGGTTATTGGTGAAAACATTATATAATGTTTCTCATACAAAATATGAAGTGGACAGACGAATCCAAATTTGAACAATTTGGCTGTAAGTAGACCCTGGAGTAAAACGGAAAAAATAAATGCAAATACTGAAATTTTATCTCTTACTGTTAAAAATATATAAAAATATCTCTTTTTAAGTTGTTTTTTTTTTTTTTAAAGAAATACATGGTTGCCCCGAAGTTTTTGTCTGTTGGAAACCAACTGTGGTGCCCGAAGGAAACAAATTCGGATCTCCGAAAGTCATATTTACTAAGATTTATGACTACAACGATCGTGTTTGAAACGCTAAAAAATACGGCAAGCGCAGACAAAAGCCATGAGGCGGACGCCAGAAATTTTGACAATTTTTAGGAGATGCAGTTATAACACTCCCAGATTACTGTCATTTTATTACATCATTATTATACAGTGTTATGGTGTCCTCACTCTAATGAGTCTATTGTGGACTCTTCCACTTACTATAAAAGTAAGCCTTGAGTGAATAGTGATATAGATTGAACGCTGGTCAATGGATACACACTCCCAGGTCGTGTAATACTCTTCTGTTCAATACACGCTTTATCTGCAACCTCTTGTTTTGCTATTTTTTAACCATTTACTTGGCCACAACATACAGATAATAAGCTGGGCTGCCGACTTTTGTTATTCCAGATGGAAGGAGACGAATGTAACGGCTCTTTGTACAGACCCGACTAAACACAGCTTGTCACAGATGACTAGTTTAAACTGTAAACAGACCTGTAAAACACAGCTTGTCTGACTTTTGTAAACTGGCTTTTTGTCACAGATGACTAGTTTGCAAACTGTAACGGCAACCCGACTAAACACAGCTTGTCTGTACAGACCCGACTAAACACAGCTTGTCACAGATGACTAGTTTGCAAACTGTAACGGCTCGTTGTACAGACCCGACGAAACACAGCTTGTCACAGATGACTAGTTTGCAAACTGTAACGGCTCTTTGTAAAGACCCGACTAAACACAGCTTGTCACAGATGACTAGTTTGTACAGACCTGAAAACTGTAACGGCTCTGTTGTACAGACCCGACGAAACACAGCTTGTCACAGATGACTAGTTTACCAAACTGTAACGGCTCTTTGTACAGACCCGACTAAACACAGCTTGTCACAGATGACTAGTTTGATGACTGTAACGGCTCTTACAGACCTGACTAAACACAGCTTGTCACAGATGACTAGTTTGCAAACTGTAACGGCTACAGACCCGACGAAACACAGCTTGTCACAGATGACTAACGTTTGCAAACTGTAACGGCTCTTTGTACAGACCCGACTAAACACAGCTTGTCACAGATGACTAGTTTGGTAAACTGTAACGGCTCTTTGTACAGACCCGACTAAACACAGCTTGTCACAGATGACTAGTTTGTAAACTGTAACGGCTCTGTACAGACCCGACTAAACACAGCTTGTCACAGATGACTAGTTTGCAAACTGTAACGGCTCTTTGTACAGACCCGACTAAACACAGCTTGTCACAGATGACTAGTTTGGTAAACTGTAACGGCTCTTTGTACAGACCCGACTAAACACAGCTTGTCACAGATGACTAGTTTGCAAACTGTAACGGCTCTTTGTACAGACCCGACTAAACACAGCTTGTCACAGATGACTAGTTTGAAAACTGTAACGGCTCTTTTTACAGACCCGACGAAACACAGCTTGTCACAGATGACTAGTTTGGTAAACCGACTAAACACAGCTTGTCACAGATGACTTGTACAGACCCGACTAAAAACACAGCTTGTCACAGATGACTAGTTTGTAAACTGTAACGGCTCTTTTGTACAGACCGACTAAACACAGCTTGTCACAGATGACTAGTTTGTAAACTGTAACGGCTCTTTGTACAGACCTGACGAAACACAGCTTGTCACAGATGACTAGTTTGCAAAACTGTAACGGCTCTTGTACAGACCCGACTAAACACAGCTTGTCACAGATGACTAGTTTGAAAAACTGTAACGGCTCTTTGTACAGACCCGACTAAACACAGCTTGTCACAGATGACTAGTTTGTAAACTGTAACGGCTCTTTGTACAGACCCGACTAAACACAGCTTGTCACAGATGACTAGTTTAAAACTGTAACGGCTCTTTGTACAGACCCGACTAAACACAGCTTGTCACAGATGACTAACGGCTTTTTGTACAGAACTGTCACAGAACGGCTCTTTGTACAGACCCGACTAAACACAGCTTGTCACAGATGACTAGTTTGTAAAACTGTAACGGCTTTTGTACAGACCTGACGAAACACAGCTTGTCACAGATGACTAGTTTGCAAACTGTAACGGCTCTTTGTACAGACCTGACGAAACACAGCTTGTCACAGATGACTAGTTTGCAAAACTGTAACGGCTCTTGTACAGACCCGACTAAACACAGCTTGTCACAGATGACTAGTTTGCAAACTGTAACGGCTCTTTGTACAGACCCGACTAAACACAGCTTGTCACAGATGACTAGTTTGCAAACTGTAACGGCTCTTGTACAGACCCGACTAAACACAGCTTGTCACAGATGACTAGTTTGCAAACTGTAACGGCTCTTTGTACAGACCCGACGAAACACAGCTTGTCACAGATGACTAGTTTGCAAACTGTAACGGCTCTTTGTACAGACCTGACCTTGACTAAACACAGCTTGTCACAGACCCGACTAGTGGCTTTGTAAACGTAACGGCTCTTTGTACAGACCCGACTAAACACAGCTTGTCACAGATGACTAGTTTGTAAAACTGTAACGGCTCTTTGTACAGACCCGACTAAACACAGCTTGTCACAGATGACTAGTTTGCAAACTGTAACGGCTCTTTGTACAGACCTGACTAAACACAGCTTGTCACAGATGACTAGTTTGTAAACTGTAACGGCTCTTGTACAGACCCGACGACTGAAACAACGGCTCTTTGTACAGACCTGACTTGTCACAGATGACTAGTTTTGGTGTAACGGCTCTTTGTACAGACCCGACTAAACACAGCTTGTCACAGATGACTAGTTTGTAAACTGTAACGGCTCTTTGTACAGACCCGACTAAACACAGCTTGTCACAGATGACTAGTTTGCAAAACTGTAACGGCTTTTTTTGTACAGACCCGACGAAAACACAGCTTGTCACAGATGACTAGTTTGGTAAAACTGTAACGGCTCTTTTGTACAGACCCGACGAAACACAGCTTGTCACAGATGACTAGTTTGCAAACTGTAACGGCTCTTTGTACAGACCCGACTAAACACAGCTTGTCACAGATGACTAGTTTGGTAACGGCTCTTTGTAACGGACTAAACACAGCTTGTGATGACAGACCGGCTTTTTGTACAGACCCAAACACAGCTTGTCACAGATGACTAGTTTGTAACGGCTCTTGTAAACCTGACTTGTACAGATGAATAGTTTGTAAACTGTAACGGCTCTTTGTACAGACCCGACTAAACACAGCTTGTCACAGATGACTAGTTTGTAAACTGTAACGGCTCTTTGTACAGACCCGACTAAACACAGCTTGTCGGCTCTTGTACAGATGACTAGTTTGTCAAACTAGTTTTGAACTGTAACGGCTCTTGTACAGACCCGACGAAACACAGCTTGTCACAGATGACTAGTTTAAACTGTAACGGTTACAGATGACTTTTGTACAGACCCGACGAAACACAGCTTGTCACAGATGACTAGTTTGCAAACTGTAACGGCTTCTTTGTACAGACCCGACTAAACACAGCTTGTCACAGATGACTAGTTTGTAAAACTGTAACGGCTCTTTGTACAGACCCGACTAAACACAGCTTGTCACAGATGACTAGTTTGTAAACTGTAACGGCTTTGTACAGACCCGACTAAACACAGCTTGTCACAGATGACTAGTTTGGGTCTTTGTACAGACCCGACTAAACACAGGTTACTGACTTTTGTACAGACCTGACCTAAAACACAGCTTGTCACAGATGACTAGTTTGTAAACTGTAACGGCTCTTTGTACAGACCCGACTAAACACAGCTTGTTGACTAGTTTGCAAAACTGTAACGGCTCTTTACAGACCCGACGAAACACAGTTTGACTAGTTTGTAAACTGTAACGGGCTCTGTACAGAACCGACTAAACACAGCTTGTCACAGATGACCTGTAACGGCTGTACAGACCCGACTAAACACAGCTTGTCACAGATGACTAGTTTGCAAACTGTAACGGCTCTTTTGTACAGACCCGACTAAACACAGCTTGTCACAGATGACTAGTTTGTAAATTGTAACGGCTCTTGTACAGACCCGACTAAACACAGCTTGTCACAGATGACTAGTTTGTAACTGTAACGGCTCTTGTACAGACCCGACTAAACACAGCTTGTCACAGATGACTAGTTTGCAAACTGTAACGGCTCTTACGACCCGACGAAACACAGACAGATGACCCGGCTCTTTACTAAAACACAGCTTGTCACAGATGACTAGTTTGCAAACTGTAAACGGCTCTTTTGTACAGACCCGCCCACAGCTTGTCAAACACTAGTTTGTAAACTGTAACGGCACTGTACAGACCCGACTTTGTCAAGATGATTGTTTAGAACTGTAACGGCTCTTGTACAGACCTGACTAAACACAGCTTGTCACAGATGACTTGTTTGCAAACTGTAACGGCTCTTTACAGACCTACAGACCCGACGAAACACAGCTTGTCACAGATGATGAAACTAGTTTGTAAACTGTTTGTAAACGGCTCTTTGTACAGACCCGACTAAACACAGCTTGTCACAGATGACTAGTTTGTAAACTGTAACGGCTCTTTTGTACAGACCCTGACGAAACAACACAGCTTGTCACAGATGACTAGTTTGTAAACTGTAACGGCTCTTTTGTACAGACCCGACTAAACACAGCTTGTCACAGATGACTAGTTTGCAAACTGTAACGGCTCTTTGTACAGACCCGACGAAACACAGCTTGTCACAGATGACTACTGTAACGGCTTCAGCCCCGACGAACACAGCTTGTTTACAGATGACTAGTTTGTAGAACAATAACGGCTGTACCTGACTAAACAGCTTGTCACAGATGACTAGTTTGTAAACTGTAACGGCTTTTTGTACAGACCCGACTAAACACAGCTTGTCACAGATGACTAGTTTGCAAACTGTAACTGTAACGGCTTTTTGTACAGACCCGATGAAACACAATGGCTTGTCACACCGATGAACTAGTTTCAGAAACTGTAACGGCTTTTTTGTACAGACCCGACTAAACACAGCTTGTCACAGATGACTAGTTTGCAAACTGGTAAACTGTAACGGGTCTTTGTACAGACCCGACTAAACACAGCTTGTCACAGATGACTAGTTTGGTAACTGTAACGGCTCTTGTACAGACCCGACTAAACACAGCTTGTCACAGATGACTAGTTTGTAAACTGTAACGGCTCTTTGTACAGACCTGACTAAACACAGCTTGTCACAGATGACTAGTTTGGAACTGCAAACGGTAACACAGCTCTTTGTACAGACCCGACTAAACACAGCTTGTCACAGATGACTAGTTTGGCATAAACTGACTAGGTTTGTAAACAGACCCGACTAAACACAGCTTGTCACAGATGACTAGTTTGCAAACTGTAACGGCTCTGTACAGACCCGACTAAACACAGCTTGTCACAGATGACTGTTTGCAAACTGTAACGGCTCTTTGTACAGACCCGACTAAACACAGCTTGTCACAGATGACTGACTAACGTTTTGTACAAACTTAACACAGTTGTCAGTTTGCTCTGTACAGACCCGACTAAACACAGCTTGTCACAGATGACTAGCTTGGTAAACTGTAACGCTTTTTGTGTACAGACCTGACGAAACACAGCTTGTCACAGATGACTAGTTTGCAAACTGTAACGGCTCTTTGTACAGACCCGATAAAACACAGCTTGTCACAGATGACTAAAAACTGTAACGGCTCTTGTACAGACCCTGACAACACAGCTTGTCACAGATGACTAGTTTGCAAACTGTAACGGCTCTTTGTACAGACCCGACTAAACACAGCTTGTCACAGATGACTAGTTTGCAAACTGTAACGGCTCTTTGTACAGACCCGACTAAACACAGCTTGTCACAGATGACTAGTTTGCAAACTGTAACCGCTCTTGTACAGACCCGACTAAACACAGCTTGTCACAGATGACTAGTTTGCAAACTGTAACGGCTCTTTGACGAAACACAGCTACAGACCCGACTAAACCACAGCTTGTCACAGATGACTAGTTTGAAAACTGTAACGGCTCTTTGTACAGACCCGACGAAACACAGCTTGTCACAGATGACTAGTTTGTAAACTGTAACGGCTCTTGTACAGACCTGACTAAACACAGCTTGTCACAGATGACTAGTTTGCTTAACGGCAAACTGTAACGGCTCTTTTTGTACAGACCCGACTAAACACAGCTTGTCACAGATGACTAGTTTGTAAACTGTAACGGCTCTGTACACCCGACTTCACAGATACAGACCTGACCCGAAAACACAGCTTGTCAGAGATGACTAGTTTGAAACTGTAACGCTACTCTTTGTACAGACCCGACTAAACACAACTTGTCACAGATGACTAGTTTGCAAACTGTAACGGCTCTTTGTACAGACCCGACGAAACACAGCTTGTCACAGATGACTAGTTTTGTAAACTGTAACGGCTCTTTGTACAGACCCGACTAAACACAGCTTGTCACAGATTAGTTTGTAAACAGTAACGGCTGCTGTACAGACCCGACTAAACACAGCTTGTCACAGATGACTAGTTTGTAAACTGTAACGGCTCTTTTGTACAGACCCGACTAAACACAGCTTGTCACAGATGACTAGTTTGTAAACTGTAACGGCTCTTTGTACAGACCCGACTAAACACAGCTTGTCACAGATGAAACTAATGGCTCTTGTAAGACCCGACTAAACACAACAGCTCACAGATGTACAGACCCGACTAAACACAGCTTGTCACAGATGACTAGTTTGTAAACTGTAACGGTTCTTGTACAGACCTGACTAAACACAGCTTGTCACAGATGACTAGTTTGCAAACTGTAACGGCTCTTTGTACAGACCCGACTAAACACAGCTTGTCACAGATGACTAGTTTGCAAACTGTAACGGCTCTTGTACAGACCCGACGAAACACAGCTTGTCACAGATGACTAGTTTAAAAACTGTAACGGCTCTTTTGTACAGACCCGACTAAACACAGCTTGTCACAGATGACTAGTTTGCAAACTGTAACGGCTCTTTGCAGACAGACCCACAGCTTGACAGAAACTGTAACGGCTTTGTCACAGATGAACTAGCTTGTCACAAACTGTAACGGCTCTTTGTACAGACCTGACTAAACACAGCTTGTCACAGATGACTAGTTTGCAAACTGTAACGGCTCTTTGTACAGACCCCGTGAAACACAGCTTGTCACAGATGACTAGTTTGCAAACTGTAACGGCTCTTTGTACAGACCCGACTAAACACAGCTTGTCACAGATGACTAGTTTGCAAACTGTAACGGCTTTTTGTACACCTGACTAAACACAGCTTTGTCATAGATGACTAGTTTGGTAAACTTCTTTTGTACAGACCCGACGAAACACAGCTTGTCACAGATGACTAGTTTGCAAACTGTAACGGCTCTTTTACAGACCCGACGAAACACAGCTTGTCACAGATGACTAGTTTAGTTGCAAACCCGACTAACGGCTCTTTTTGTAAACTGTAAATTTGAACCGACTAAACACAGCTTGTCACAGATGACTAGTTGCAAACTGTAACGGCTCTTTTTGTACGGACCCGACTAAACACAGCTTGTCACAGATGACTAGTTTGCAAACTGTAACGGCTCTGTACAGACCCGACTAAACACAGCTTGTCACAGATGACTAGTTTGCAAACTGTAACGGCTCTGTACAGACCGACTAAACACAGCTTGTCACAGATGACTTGTTTGTAACTGTAACGGCTCTTTGTACAGACCGACTAAACACAGCTTGTCACAGATGACTAGTTTGCAAACTGTAACGGCTTGTACGGACCCGACTAAACACAGTTGTCACAGATGACTAGTTTTTGGTAAAACTGTAACGGCTCTTGTACAGACCCGACTAAACACAGCTTGTCACAGATGACTAGTTTGCAAACTGTAACGGCTCTTTGTACAGACCTTGAAACACAGCTTGTCACAGATGACTAGTTTGCAGAACTGTAACGGCTTGTCACAGATGATTAAACACAGCGGTCTTGTACAGATGACTACTGTTTAGAACTGTAACGGCTCTTTGTACAGACCTGACTAAACACAGCTTGTCACAGATGACTAGATGAACGGCTAGTTTGTCAAACAAACTGTAACGGCTCTTGTACAGACCCGACTAAACACAGCTTGTCACAGATGACTAGTTTGCAAACTGTAACGGCTCTTTTGTACAGACCCGACTAAAACAGCTTGTCACAGATGACTAGTTTCTGAAACTGTAACGGACTCTTTGTACAGACCCGACGAAACACAGCTTGTCACAGATGACTAGTTTGAAACATAGTAACGGCTCTTTGTACAGACCCGACTAAACACAGCTTGTCACAGATGACTAGTTTGTAAACTGTAACGGCTCTTTGTACAGACCCGACTAAACACAGCTTGTCACAGATGACTAGTTTAGAACTGTAACGGCTCTTTGTACAGACCTGACGAAACACAGCTTGTCATAGATGACTGAACTGTAAACAGACAATGAAACACAGCTTGTCACAGATGACTAGTTTGAACTGTAACGGCTCTTGTACAGACCCGACGAAACACAGCTTGTCACAGATGACTAGTTTGCGTAAACTGTAACGGATCTTTGTACAGACCCGACTAAACACAGCTTGTCACAGATGACTAGTTTGTAAACTGTAACGGCTCTTTGTACAGACCTGACTAAACACAGCTTGTCACAGATGACTAGTTTGCAAACTAATAACGACGAAACTCTGGTTTGTACAGACCCGACGAACACAGCTTGTCACAGATGACTAGTTTAAAACTTTAACTGCTGTTTGTACAGACCTGACTAAACACAGCTTGTCACAGATGACTAGTTTGTAAACTGTAACGGCTCTTTGTACAGACCCGACTAAACACAGCTTGTCACAGATGATGTTTGGACTGTAACGGCTCAACAGATGACCCGACGAAACACAGTTTTGACTAGTTTGCAAACTGTAACGGTCTTGTACAGACCCGACTAAACACAGCTTGTTACAGATGACTAGTTTGTAAACTGTAACGGCTCTTGTACAGACCCGACTAAACACAGCTTGTCACAGATGACTAGTTTGCAAACTGTAACGGCTCTTTCACAGATACAGACCCGACTAAACACAGCTTGTCACAGATGACTAGTTTGTAAACTGTAACGGCTCTGTACAGACCTGACTAAACACAGCTTGTCACAGATGACTAGTTTGGTGAACTGTAACGGCTCTTTGTACAGACCGAACTAAAGATGACACAGCTTGTCACAGATGACTAGTTTCACAGGATGACTAGTTTGTAAACTGTAACGGCTCTCAGACCCGGACAGACCCGACTAAACACAGCTTGTCACAGATGACTAGTTTGTAAACTGTAACGGCTCTTGTACAGACCCGACTAAACACAGCTTGTCACAGATGACTAGTTTGAACTGTAACGGCTGACTTTGTACAGACCAGATCGACTAAACACAGCTTGTCAGATGACTTGTTTGTAACCGTAACGGCTCTTTGTACAGACCTGACTAAACACAGCTTGTCACAGATGACTAGTTTGTAAACAGACTGTAACGGCTGACTAGCTTCCAGTACAGACCCGACTAAACACAGCTTGTCACAGATGACTAGTTTGTAAACTGTAACGGCTCTTGTACAGACCCGACTAAACACAGCTTGTCACAGATGACTAGTTTGTAAACTGTAAACAGGCTCTGTACAGACCTGACTAAACACAGCTTGTCACAGATGACTAGTTTGTAAACTGACTAAACGGCACAGATGACTTTGTACAGACCTGACTAAACACAGCTTGTCACAGATGACTAGTTTGAACTGTAAACAGACTGTAAACACAGCTTTTGATGACAGACCCGACTAAACCTGACTAAACACAGCTGACTAGTTTTAAACACAGCTTGTCACAGATGATCAGTTTACAAACCTGACGAAACACAGCTTGTCACAGATGACTAGTTTGCAAACTGTAACGGCTCCTTTTGTACAGACCCGACTAAACACAGCTTGTCACAGATGACTAGCTTCAGTAAACAGTAACGGCTTTTGTACAGACCCGACTAAACACAGCTTGTCACAGATGACTAGTTTGTAAACTGTAACGGCTCTTGTACAGACCTGACCAGCTTGACGAAAACAAACTGTAACCGCTCTGTACAGACCGACGAAACACAGCTTGAAGGATGACTAGTTTCAGGAAACTGTAACGGCTTTGTACAGACCCGACGAAACACAGCTTGTCACAGATGACGTTGAAAAACAACGGCTCGTGCCAGACCTGACTAAACACAGTTTGCAAGATGACTGTTTAAACCGCGGCTTTGTACAGACCCGACTTAAACACAGCTTGTCACAGATGACTAGTTTGTAAAACGTAATGCCTTGTACAGACCCGACTAAACACAGCTTGTCACAGATGACTAGTTTGCAAACCGTAACGGCTCTTTGTACAGACCCGACTAAACACAGCTTGTCACAGATGACTAGTTTACCGCAAACTGTAACGGCTTTTTGTACAGACCCGACTAAACACAGCTTGTACAGATGACTAGTTTGCAAACCGTAACGGCTCTTTGTACAGACCGACTAAACACAGCTTGCTCACCAGATGACTAGTTTAAACTGTAACGGCTACAGACCCGACTAAACACAGCTTGTCACAGATGATTGTTTGCAAGACCGGCTCTTTGACAGACCCGACTAAACACAGCTTGTCACAGATGACTAGTTTGCAAACTGTAACGGCTCTTTTGTACAGACCCGACTAAACACAGCTTGTCACAGATGACTAGTTTGTAAACTAACGGCTCTTTGTACAGACCTGACTAACACAGCTTGTCACGGATGACTATTTACCAAACTTCTAACAGCTCTTTGTAAAGACCCGAAAACACAGCTTGTCACAGATGACTAGTTTAACGGCTCTAAACTGTAAACACAGCTTGTCTTTTGTACAGACCACTCTTTGACTAAAAACACAGCTTGTCACAGATGACTAGTTTGGTAAACTGACTAACATAGGCACAGATGAGACTTGTAACGGCTCTTTGCAGACCCGACTAAACACAGCTTGTCACAGATGACTAGTTTGTAAACGGCTCTTTGTATTATGACCCGAAAATTGGTGGTTGTCGGATGACTAGCTTTTGTACAGACCTGACTAAACACAGCTTTTCACAGATGACTAGTTTGTAAACTGTAACGGCTCTTGTACAGACCCGACTAAACACAGTTGGTTTCAGCTTGTCACAGGATGACTAGTTTTGTCAAACTGTAACGGCTCTTTGTACAGACCCACTAACACAGCTTGTCACAGATGACTAGTTTGTAAACTGTAACGGGTAAGACCTGACTTTTACAGACCCTGACTAAACACAGCTTGTCACCGATGACTAGTTTGAAACTGTAACGTAACAGACCTGACTTGCACAGACCTGACTAAACACAGCTTGTCACAGATGACTAGTTTGTAACTGTAACGGCTCTTTGTACAGACCTGACTAAACACAGCTTGTCACAGATGACTAGTTTGTACAAACTGACGAACGGCTCTTTTGTACAGACCCGACTAAACACAGCTTGTCACAGATGACTAGTTTACCAAACTGTAACCTGAATAAACTCACAGATTTTTGTTTGGTAAACAAACAGACCTGACTAAACACAGCTTGTCACAGATGACTAGTTTGCAAAACCGTAACGGCTCTTTGTAAAGACCCGACCTAAACACAGCTTGTCACAGATGACTAGTTTGCAAACTGTCAGTAACGGCTCTTTGTACTAGTCAGACCTGACTAAACACAGGTTGTCACAGATGACTAGTTTTAAACTGTAACGGCTCTTTGTACAGACCCGACTAAAACACAGCTTGTCACAGATGACTAGTTTGGCCAAACTGTAACACAGCTCTTTGTACAGACCCGACTAAACACAGCTTGTCACAGATGACTAGTTTGCAAACTGTAACGGCTCTTTTGTACAGACCTGACTAAACACAGCTTGTCACAGATGACTAGTTTGTACAAACTGTAACGGCTCTTTGACTAGTTTGTACAGACCCGACTAAACACAGCTTGTCACAGATGACTAGTTTGCCAAACTGTAACGGCTTCTTGTACAGACCCGACTAAACACAGCTTGTCACAGATGACTAGTTTGTCAAACTGTAACGGCTCTTTTGTACAGACCCGACTAAACACAGCTTGTCACAGATGACTGTTTGCAAACTGTAACGGCTCTTTGTACAGACCCGACTAAACACAGCTTGTCAGATGACAGATGACTAGTTTGCAAACTGTAACGGCTGACTTTTGTACAGACCCGACTAAACACAGCTTGTCACAGATGACTAGTTTACCAACTGTAACGGCTCTTTGTACAGACCCGACTAAACACAGCTTGTCACAGATGACTAGTTTGGTAAACTGTAACGGCTCTTTTGTACAGACCCGACTAAACACAGCTTGTCACAGATGACTAGTTTGTAAACTGTAACGGCTCTTTGTACAGACCCGACTAAACACAGCTTGTCACAGATGACTAGTTTACAGATGACTAGTTTAAACTGTAACGGCTCTTTGTACAGACCCGACGAAACACAGCTTGTCACAGATGACTAGTTTGTAACTGTAACGGCTCTTTTGTACAGACCGACGAAACACAGCTTGTCACAGATGACTAGTTTGCAAACAGTAACGGCTTTTTGTACAGACCCGACTAAACACAGCTTGTCACAGATGACTAGTTTAAACTGTAACGGCTCTTTTGTACAGACCCGACGAAACACAGCTTGTCAAGCAGATGACTAGTTTGCAAACTGTAACGGCTCTTTGTACAGACCCGACTAAACACAGCTTGTCACAGATGACTAGTTTTGTAAACTGTAACGGCTCTTTTGTACAGACCCGACTAAACACAGCTTGTCACAGATGACTAGTTTGAAACTGATAACGGCTCTTTGTACAGACCCGACTAAACACAGCTTGTCACAGATGACTAGTTTGCAAACTGTAACGGCTCTTTGTACAGACCCGACTAAACACAGCTTGTCACAGATGACTAGTTTGCAAACTGTAACGGCTCTGTACAGACCCGACTAAACACAGCTTGTCACAGATGACTAGTTTGCAAACTGTAACGGCTCTTTGTACAGACCCGACTAAACACAGCTTGTCACAGATGACTAGTTTGCAAACTGTAACGGCTCTTTACAGACACGACTAAACACAGAACAGATGACTAGTTTGTAAAACTGTAACGGCTCTTTGTACAGACCCACGTTAAAACACAGCTGTGATGACTAGTTTGTAAACTGTAAATGGCTCTTTAAGCAGACCCGACTAAACACAGCTTGTCACAGATGACTAGTTTGCAAACTGTAACGGCTCTTTACAGACCTGACTAAACACAGCTTGTCACAGATGACTAGTTTGCAAACGGCTCTTTGACTACAGACCCACCGAAACACAGCTTGTCACAGATGACTAGTTTGGTAAACTGTAACGGCTCTTTGTACAGACCTGACTAAACACAACTTGTCACAGATGACTAGTTTGTAAACTGTAACGGCTCTTTGTACAGACCCGACTAAACACAGCTTGTCAAACTGTAGATGACTAGATGTTCTGTAACGGCAAACTGTAAACGGCTTATGTTTGCAGAACCCGACAGACCTAAACACAGCTTATCACAGATGACTAGTTTGTAACTGTAACGGCTCTTGTACAGACCTGACCAAGACCGACAGCTTGTCACAGATGACTAGTTTACCTGTAACGGCTCTTTGTACAGACCCGACTAAACACAGCTTGTCACAGATGACCCTGTTTGCAAACTGTAACGGCTCTTGTACAGACCCGACTAAACACAGCTTGTCACAGATGACTAGTTTTCAAACCAAATGATCTTGTAACGACCCGGATGAAACACAGTTTGTACAGATGACGACTTAAAACGGCTTATCAGACCCGACTAAACACCAGTTTGTCACAGAAACTGTTTAAAACGGCTCTTTTGTACAGACCCGACTAAACACAGCTTGTCACAGATGACTAGTTTGCAAACTGTAACGGCTCTTTGTACAGACCCGACTAAACACAGCTTGTCACAGATGACTAGTTTGTAAACCCGTAACGGCTCTTTTGTACAGACCCGACTAAACACAGCTTGTCACAGATGACTAGTTTGTAAACTGTAACGGCTCTTTTGTACCCGACCACAGCTTGTCACAGATGACTAAACTGTAACGGCTCTGTCACAGATGACTTGTCACAGAGTTTGCAAACTGTAACGGCTCTTGTACAGACCCGACTAAACACAGCTTGTCACAGATGACTAGTTTGCAAACTGTAACGGCTGTACAGACCTGACGAAACACAGCTTGTCACAGATGACTAGTTTGCAAACTGTAACGGCTCTTTGTACAGACCCGACTAAACACAGCTTGTCACAGATGACTAGTTTGAAAACTGTAACGGCTCTTTGTACAGACCCGACTAAACACAGCTTGTCACAGATGACTAGTTTGCAAACTGTAACGGCTCTTTGTACAGACCCGACTAAACACAGCTTGTCACAGATGACTAGTTTGCAAACTGTAACGGCTCTTTGTACAGACCCGACTAAACACAGCTTGTCACAGATGACTAGTTTGCAAACTGTAACGGCTCTTTGTACAGACCCGACTAAACACAGCTTGTCACAGATGACTAGTTTGTAAACTGTAACGGCTTTTTACAGACCTGACTAACACAGCCATCACAGATGACTAGTTTGTAACTGTAACGGCTCTTGTACAGACCTGACTAACACAGCTTGTCACAGATGACTAGTTTAAACCGTAACGGCTCTTTGTACAGACCTGACGAAACACAGCTTGTCACAGATGACTAGTTTGTAAACTGTAACGGCTCTTTGTACAGACCCGACTAAACACAGCTTGTCACAGATGACTAGTTTAAACAACGGCTCTTTGTACAGACCCGACTAAACACAGCTTGTCACAGATGACTAGTTTGGTAAACTGTAACGGCTTCTCTTGTACAGACCTGACTAAACACAGCTTGTCACAGATGACTGTAACGGGTTGTACAGACCTGACTAAACACAGCTTGTCACAGATGACTAGTTTGTAAACTGTAACGGCTCTTTGTACAGACCCGACTAAACACAGCTTGTCACAGATGACTAGTTTGCAAACTGTACAGACCCGACTAAACACAGCTTGTCACAGATGACGGACCTCTGTACAGACACGACTAAACACAGCTTGTCACAGATGACTAGTTTGGTAAACTGTAACGGCTGTGTGTAAGACCCGACTAAACACAGCTTGTCACAGATGACTTTTAAAACAGACCTCTGACGGAACTAAACACAGCTTGTCACAGATGACTAGTTTGGTAAACTGTAACGGCTCTTTGTACAGACCCGACTAAACACAGCTTGTCACAGATGACTAGTTTGTAAACTGTAACGGCTCTGTACAGACCTGACTAAACACAGTTGTCACAGATGACTAGAAACCGGCTCTGTACAGACCTAAAACACAGCTTGTCACAGATGATTGTTTGCAAACTGTAACGGCTCTTTGTACAGACCCGACTAAACACAGCTTGTCACAGATGACTAGTTTGCAAACTGTAACGGCTCTGTACAGACCCGACTAAACACAGCTTGTCACAGATGACTAGTTTGCAAACTGTAACGGCTCTTTGTACAGACCCGACTAAACACAGCTTGTCACAGATGACTAGTTTGCAAACTGTAACGGCTCTTTGTACAGACCTGACTTAACACAGCTTGTCACAGATGACTAGTTTGCAAACTGTAACGGCTCTTTGTACAGACCCGACTAAACACAGCTTGTCACAGATGACTAGTTTGTAAACTGTAACGGCTCTTTAACGACCCGACTAAACACAGCTTTCACAGATGACTAGTTTGCAAACTGTAACGGCTCTTTTGTACAGACCCGACTAAACACAGCTTGTCACAGATGACTAGTTTGGTAAACTGTAACGGCTCTTTTGTACAGACCCGACGAAACACAGCTTGTCACAGATGACTAGTTTGAAACTGTAACGGCTCTTTGTACAGACCTGACGAAACACAGCTTGTCACAGATGACTAGTTTGTAAACTGTAACGGCTCTTTGACTAAACACAGCTACAGACCCTCTTTTGACTAAAATACAGCTTGTCACAGATGACTAGTTTGTAAACTGTAACGGCTCTTTGTACAGACCCGACTAAACACAGCTTGTCACAGATGACTAGTTTGTAAACTGTAACGGCTCTTTTTGTACAGACCCGACTAAACACAGCTTGTCACAGATGACTAGTTTGTAAACTGTAACGGCTCTTTGTACAGACCCGACTAAACACAGCTTGTCACAGATGACTAGTTTGTAAAACTGTAACGGCTCTTTTGTACAGACCCGACGAAACACAGCTTGTCACAGATGACTAGTTTGTGAACTGTAACGGCTCTTTGTACAGACCCGACTAAACACAGCTTGTCACAGATGACTTTTGCAAACTGTAACGGCTCTTTGTACAGACCTGACTAAACACAGCTTGTCACAGATGACTAGTTTTGGTAAACTGTAACGGCTCTTTGTACAGACCCGACGAAACACAGCTTGTCACAGATGACTAGTTTGTAAACTGTAACGGCTCTTTGTACAGACCTGAC